>CBVK0102515765.1:0-14459 GCA_900067695.1 Picea abies
GTCTTATTTAGGTGACAGTGATAGGACAACCTCATGTTACACCAATTTATTGTTCACTTTCCTTTGGATTTTGGGAAAGTACAAATTGTGTGATAATAGGCACCATTCAAACGGTTTAAACATTTAAAATAACACATTAAATTATTAAATAATTTAAAAATTAGCGCGCCAACAATATTTGCAAGAATGACTTAGTTCTTGCAATAAACCCTGTATGTGCATATAAAAACACTATTACACCTGCTATGAGATCAACCAACATAAACATTTAAAATAACACATTAAATTATTAAATAATTTAAAAATTAGCGCGCCAACAATATTTGCAAGAATGACTCAGTTCTTGCAATCAACGTTGTATGTGCATATAAAAACACTATTATATCTTCTATGATGAAAATCATTTTAGACCCAAACCATAACATGTAATTACCCTTTAATAAAACAAAAGATGGTGCAAAAAACCAGTCAAGTGAGGTAATGATCACAAACACTGGGTGATTTTAGTAATGGGGGACCAACTTAACCAACATAAAAAGGTATGATTTTTGATGGAAGTATAGGGTAATGAGAGAAGGAGAAAGGGTGCATACTTAGGTCTCAATAGTGGGTATTATGAAAATGAACTAAGTGGATAATGAAAATGAAAATAGGCTAAGTATGGAGATGGTTAAATGTGGAAATGGTTAAGTATGTAGAATAGTGAGGAGGGAGAGTAGAGTGGAAAGAAGGAAAAATTGCTAAGTATGGAGAATAGTGAGGATGGAGAGTAGAGTGGAAAGAATGAAAAATGGCTAAGTATGGGACATGGCCATTATGCGGGTCAAAAAAGTGAGAGGGTCATTTTGTAGAATGCAGGACTATGAACCTGCAGACCTAGATATGTATGGAGAAAGGGTGAGGAGGTTCACATGTAAACGATAAATACGACTAAGGAAAACGGGGTGAGTGATCCCGCAAAGAAAATGAGACTAAGTGTGGTTCCAAGAATCTAATCGAGGTTCCAAGAAAATCTTAGTTCCAATAAAAATTAACCGTGTTGCACATGGAAAAAGTACTCTTCGGGTGATCAGACAAAAACATGGATATCTTGAGCATAAAAAGTTGAATTTTGAATCCGAAAAAAGTGTGACGAAACTAAGATTGAGGACTACACAATGAGCTCATAATTTTTCAAAATTTCCTTCTTCTGATATGGAATTTTTTATTATTCCAAGAGAGGGAAATCTAGGTGATCAAATTAGATGATTAACAACCCCTTCCCCTTGTGGTTTTACCACCACTCATGCCCCTCCCAAGCCCCCTCTCCCCATGGATTTAACACCAACCATTACTCAAATGAGTAGTGGGTGGTGGTATAGTCATGATGGAAGTGGGACTGAGAGGGGTATGTGGGGTGAGTGGAGCATGTGAGGGGGGAACAAAGAAGGGGAGGTGGTTATGGGAATCCACCCATTCAATTTGGATTTTAATTTATTTTTTTGGTTATTTTTATTTAATTTAATTTTTTTCTTTCTTTCTATATATATGAAACTTCTAAAATTTTAATTGCTTTTATTTTTTAAACTTGGGATTTTCCAGTGTCATGGTCCCCCCCCCTTTTTTCCTTCTATTTTTATTTATTTTTCCTATTCCTTCAATGTTTGTTTATTTTTTAATGATTTTATTTGGAATAGTAATAATATTTTAGTTCATGATTTCAAAAATGTTTTAAATTTAAGCTGAAAAAAGAGATGATATTACTGATAACACTTATTTTTGATTTGGGGGTTGATTTTAAGAATTTTCTTACAAGGATACTGGTTGTCAAGGATATGATTTAAAAAAAGATGTAATTTTATCCTTGAAAAACAGAGGGTGTTGCTGTTGTGAGCACCGCTTTTTGATTAAGAGATAATTGATATTTTAATATTTTGGTTGCAATGGTACCAATTGTTAAGTCCACAGTTTCAGAGAAGTTGCAACTTTAACCTAAAACAATGGTACTACTGTTAGCACCACTATTTGATTTGGGGGTTGATTTTAAGGTTTTTATTGGAAATATTATGAGACCATCAACACAATGGTTGCAAAAGTGGTAATTTTAATCCTGAAAAAAGATGCTACTGGTAACACTATTTTTCAATTCAGGGGTTGATTTTGGTGTTTTGACAAAAAATGAGGTTTTAGGGACATATTTATTGTTTTGAGGTCATAGTTCTCGTCAAGTTGGTAACTATGTTGATTATATTAATGATGAATTAGTGCTAGACATTTTATATGTGGTTATCGACAATCCTTTCAATGATTTTGAAGGGTTGGATGCAAATTATGATCTTAATGAGTCAGATATTGAATTAGATGAAATTCAAGATCAACAAGAGTTGAACATGTAATAAATCTTATCTAATAAAGTGAGTTGTTTCAAATTGAGTACTCTTATGGTTTGGGATCTCAAAAGGGTTCAATTATCTTTTAATTTTGCAAAAATAAATGAATGAATTGTAAAACTAATAATGAAATAGGGTGGCATATTGTATAGTTTGAGGGTTAACATATAATATTTTTTTTTAATCTATCAAAAAGTAAAATGGAGAAGGTCATTTTTTGGTGGATTGTGTATTTCGTTTGAAGCATTGTTAAATTCTAGTTTAGTTTTATTTAAAAATTGTATATTCTAAATAACATAGTCCACATGAAATGTAACTATACTTGCAAAAATGAATTACACTTGAAGAAATGAAATATGATTACTTTTCATCAAATTATTTAACTATAATAGAATCTTAATTAGAATCCTATTTCAGAAAACATGGTTCTATAGCCACTAAAAATAGGGATTTGTAGTATGCTAAAATAACTTAAAAAAACAAGGTCTTATAACCACTGAAAATAGGGATATGTAGCATGCTAAAAATACTTCAATAAATATAGTTTTATAGCTACTAAAAACAAGGATTTGTAGCATGTTATAGAAGGAAAACACATTGCTAGGTTAGGAATAAAAGTCATATTTTAGAGCTAGATTGAAAAATTGACTTATACTTTGTAAAATGTAACTACACTTGCATAAATTAAATAATACTTGCATAAATGAAATGACAATTACTTTTTATCAAATTATCTAAGTTGTAACAAAATTCCACTTAAAATCCTATCTGGAAAACAAGGTTTTGTAGCCACTGAAAACAAAGATCTGTAGGATGATGAAAACGCTTAGGAAAACAAGGTTTTATGGCCATTGAAAATAGGGATTTGTAGCATGTTGAAAACAAATTGGGAAATAGGGTTATGTAGCCACTTAAAACAAGGATGAGTAGCATGTTATAGAAGAAAAATGCATTCCTAGGCTAGGAATAAAAGTCACTCTTTATATCTAGATTACAAAATTAGTTCATACTTTGTAAAATGTAACCACACTTAAGAAATGAAAAAGTTCTTGCATATATGAAATAACAATTACTTTTCATCAAATTATCTAAGCTGTAATAAAATCCTAATTAATACAATGAATTGAGAACTATAAAATATTTACTTAAACCTTAGACACATGCACACAACACAAAATGATAACTCTAATAATATGAATAACAACACAAGGAAGTGAAAACACCCACTTTGTTGAGTGGTCCCCACCTCCTTAGAATAGAGTAATGGATTAAGCTACACCAATGCTAAATGGAACCAACTATTCAGTTTACTCAGAAGAAATAAATCAAACTGGATCTTATATTGCTAGAACATATCTTCAATTTTACAGAGATATGTTATGTCAAAAGTTTAGGTATCAAAATGATAAATGATAAATAACAAGGTATAAAAGTTTATGCATCAAAGTCATGCCATAAGAGGTATACTATTTTAGGAATCAAAGTCATTTCTTCCCAGTTGAACTTGTTGCACGAACTCATGCAACCTTGTAATCTCTCATATAATCATCACAATCAAACAAGTCTAAGTGGGATGAGTGGGAAAAATATGAATGATAATACTTCTGATGAAGATTTCTCAATATACAAGGAGAGTTACCATGCTCCCCCATCACATAAAAACAAATATTGATGTCAACATCTTTCCAAAGGGATGTCTCCTTTGTGTGATCAATAGAAAACAAAACTTGTATCTTGGTGAAGGACACAAAATGAGTGGGAAATGAAATTTCAGCTCCAACCATTGTGTTCCATGCTTCCTTAGATAGTTCATGTGCAACTGATACCTATTTAGAGATTTATTGAATTCAGGATAAGTAAGTGGCTCTATTTTTCTAATTTCAGGGGATAAATTGGGCCATCTATGTTGACAACCAAGCAAATCCTGCCATGCTATTATCATCTCACATTTAGAAAGAGTATCCCTTTATGCTTGTTGGAGGTAAAGAGAAACATGGGGATAGTTGAGTAACCTTTTTTTTCTCCATGATTACTGCATGGGGAATATGATATTATCTTCTTACCCATAGGTTGACATCCTATTCTACATTCTCCAAATTGGGCTAGTCTTTACTCCACTAAATTTGGTGGAACAAGAATGATGTGAAAGTCCTAGATTGTATTTATCCTACAAAAGTATTAGGGTTCTATTTTTTTTTAATTCCATAGAATAAATTAATGATGGTATGGTTTTGATAACATTTTTTTGTCGTCCTCACAAAAACCAAAATAAATAGTCAAGAACTCTTTAGTGGTGAAAACATTACTAGATTTATCTTCAATTAGTTGGTGTAATTGAAACAAAATCTATTGTCCCTTTAAGAAAATTGCATACACTAGGGTGGCCCCCCACATTTTAGTGATTCCAACATTAAATGGTACATATATTCTTTGTCTAAATTGAACTGGTGTCTTGCTTTTTCTACTTCTTGTTGTTTTCCTTGTAAGGTCAGTTGAACTGCTTCTAGGGTAGACATTATTTCCAAAGGTATTCCCATTGTTCCCTCTTTTACTGATATAATTATCCCACTATGCTCAAAGACAAAGAACAATATGATTACAAGTTTTCATGGCAACGATACCTCGACTACAAGATTCAACAACACTTTTCCATTTATCTAGTTTGGCCCTAAGTTGAAGAATCTCAAAGGTTTTTTTTTTCTTTTGCTGTATCTTCTTTTTGAGCCTCCAGGGGGCCCTCTATAGCATAAGTCAATGTTTATGTAGTCTCCCCTATGTTTCATTAGAAAATTTTGAAGCAATATTAGAGATAGTTTCCTTCAAAACTTCACCTTTAAGATATATTATGTAGGGAATAATAGTCTCTTCTTTCATTGTAGTTGGCACTTTGATAGTTTTTGTAGCAACATTATCAATGACATGATTTGCAACAACTTCTATAGAAATATCATACACAGTTTCCTTCAAATATTCCCCTTTAGGTTTTGTAGTAGAGGGAATGAAATTCTTTGATTCCTTTGATTATGCAGTAGAAGGTGCTCCAATAGTTTCTGTATTAGTAATACAAATAGAATAATTTGTAATAACTTCAACATCATTAGGTTTTGTAGAAATATTTTCAACAATAGGATATGGCGTAATAACTTCAATATCATTAGGTATCATGACAAAGGTCTCAAAATCCATTTCTAAATCAAAAACACCACTTTCATGTAAATCATAATGTGGGAATTCCTCTCTCATTGTGTTGTAGGTTTTTCACTCTACTTCCTTGTGTTGTTTTATGACTTAAAGAAAATAATTCATGTTTAGTTTAGGCATGTAACATTCTCTTTATTTTTGGGAAACAAACAATTTTTTATCAACCTCTTGGTCATCTCTCTTAAATTCTTATTAATTCTCTATAATTTAGAATAGGATTGTTCAATTTTATTTAAATAATTTAGATGCATATACTTACCAAATAAGTGAATGAATCTCCACTTCCTCCTACCATGTTTATTTCTCACAATAGTTTCATTTTTAGTAGTATCCTTCCTTGATTCTTTAGTAGCTTTCATGGAAACAAGTTTTTTATAAGTATCTTACCTTGGCTCTTCAATAGTTTTTGTGGAAACATGTTTTGTAGTGCTACTTGATCTAGTTTTTATTTGTTTAAAATGATCCTAAATGAACCTCAACACTACCCGTGCAATGTTTTCTACTCACAAAATGGGTTAAAATCATGTTAGATGCCACTACAAACCCTATGCTAGCAACCAATAATTCATAATGTAAGGTACCATATATATTATAATAAGAAGAAACAAAAATGTTGCAGCAAATACCATTGGAACAACAAAATATAGAGAATAATAACACCAACAATGATACCTTTATTGATAGAAAGTCAAGTTAACTTGCCTCTTGGAGGGAAAACCTTCAACAAAGCATAGCTCTATTAAAATAACTCTCAAGAAAAGACTTTTCCATACCTTCTAGTTCCATTTATACTAATTCTATATTCTAAATAACGTTCCAGAGGAAGATCTTTCTAGAAGTGGAAGATTCTATTAAGTCTTGTTCACATTATTATATAGGCCTTATCTACTAATGTCATCCTTTATTACATAGAAAACATATTATTCTATGTAAAATTCCTTTCTCTTGTGGAAAATCATACATTAGCCAAACTGGGAGATCCTTCAAATCCCGTCTCAAAGAACATATAGTTGACACAACTGGGAGATTCTTCAAAGCCCGTCTCAAAGAACATATAGTTGACACAACCCACAATCACATCTCAAAATTAGCTGTTGCTAAACACTCTTTCAATTCTAAACATCTAATTTGTTTTGAAAAAACTAGAATCTTGGCCCCAACACCCTGTTACTTTTCTTGCATCATACACAAATCTCTTGAAATCTAAAAACATCTTAACAATTTTAACCATGAAGATGGGTATAAACTTAGCCAATCCTGGAAACCTATAATTCACTGCATCATGCAATCTAACTAAACTTTATTTTTCTTTCTTGTGCCACCCTTTCCTTGTCTGCCCCCCCTGCGCCTACCTTTTTTCAGAAATTATCGTCTTCCAATCTCTAATAAATAATTTTTTTCATCCTAAATCCACAATTATCAATTGAATCTTCCTAAATCCATGATTCTCAAGTAATTCACAATTATTCTTTTTCCCAACCTCTAATTAAATCTAATTATTATGTAATTAGTATAAATTATATAATTCAATCAATATTATTATATAGTTATCATTTAATAATTATTATTGACTAACCATTCTTTTAAATTTATTATTCAACTTTTAATCTATTCACATGTTCCCTTGTTTAACCAATTTTCTACCTTCCTAAATCCTTAAAATTTTTAATCCTTATTTCTTTTCCTCATTAGCTAACCTCTAACTAATTCCAATAATTAATTACTCTTTAAAGTATATTATTATTGATCAAATATCCTCTTAGTTTATAATTTGACCTTTTATACATTAATTAATAATAGCAAAAAACTCTATTTTTCAATTACATTTCAATTCCTAGCTAATTTCAATTTATTAATTATTATTAACTATATTGTTGTTTAATAATTATTATTAACTATTCTTAACTATATTGTTATTTAATAATTATTATTGATTAACTATATTATAATTAAATAATTATTATTGATTAATTATTCTCTTAGCTTTTAAATTTAACATTTTATTATTTACTTTTACCTTATTAATAAAAACAAAATAACTCTTTTCATAACGAATAATTTAGAGTGATTATATCTAACCTTTTCCCTAATTGTCATATTATATTCACCTTTACATGCCCCCCTACCCCAACACTCTTTTCATACTTATTTCTTCAACAATCCTTGATGATGGGTGGAGTGTCCACTTAAAACATTGGATGTTTCAAAAACTCCTTACACAGTTTATTTCCAGAATTACAAACACATTACGAGGAACTGTGAAAATATTCATACTTTAATTACTCTCAAACTGTAACTCCTTATCTCTTTGATTTGGCCTATTCTGATAGGATTTCAGAAGATATTGGAGACATGCTTCATGACATGTGAATTAGGTGGTTACAAGTCATGGATAGCTTGATGGCATGTGAAATAATCAATTACAAGTCACATATAGACTTGATGACATGTGAACTAAGTAGTTACAACTCATTCATACTTTTCATGCTTAATTATGATCTTTTACAACCTATTACATTTTTTTTCTCAAGTTCTATGCTCAAATTATGAGTTTTCCCCTCAAGTTCCATGCTCAATTATGGTCTTTTTCCATCTCACTACAAACTTTCTTTTCAATTATAAGTTTTTTCTCAAGTATGAAATAATTTTTATTTCATAATTATGAAATTGTGATAAAATAATTAGTTCCTTGTGAATTTATTATGTGAATTTTACTCAATTATGTAATTCTAGCCTCATAACATCTAGTAACATGCTCACAAAACCTATGGTGGAAAATACAAGTATAACACATAGGCCAAAGGGCATGGCCAAGAACTCATAGTGACTCTCATGAGTTCAAAATGTAGTATTGGGAATGTATTCTTCCTTCATACGTATTTGGTGGTACCCAGAACAAAGATAAAGTTTGGTAAAGTATTGAGCACCACTGAATTCACCCAAAAGGTCATCAATAACAAGAATGGAAATTTTTTCTTTGATTGTGAGTTTCTTGAGGGCACAAAAATTAGGACACATGTGCCAAGTTCCTTGTTTATTGAGTACCATGACTATTGGAGAAGAATAAGGGCTGGTAAGGGAGAACATTTGGAAGAAGACTACCTAGGATTAAAGGGATGGAATGATCATGGATACCATGGAAAGGGGGAAGTCCATGTGGGGTGGTAAAAATAGCTTGGTGTCGAGAGAGTATATATTGGAGGTCAAGATGCATAGAGGGTGTCTTAAAAGATTGAATGGAATGGAGTTGGGAAATAATGCTAGAATGACCTTTTTTGAGTAGCTTTTCCATTTAGTGGGAGTTGATGATCTCAAGTGAGCCTGTTGTGATGCCTTGGAACTTATATTGTTGTCCCTCCTATTGGAATTGCAAGGTGATGTCCTTAAAGTCCATTATAATGGGTTCGAGAGTTCGTAACCATTAAATATTGATAAAAATGTCACAAATTCCCATGTCTATAGAAAACATGTGAAATTTCAGGTGGCACTGACCAATTTGTAGGTGAACATTTTCACAATGCCCCCCACATTTCATGGAACCACCATTGGAAATCATGATTTTAAAATTGTTGACAACACAGATATAGCAATGTCCTCCTTGGGAAATACGTCAATGAATAAAATTATGAGTTTTCCCACTGTCAACTAGGATGTTGACTTTCTGGTGCTTAATTTAACCAATCGATTTGAGGGTTTGGCGAGAAAAAAAAGAGTGAGAGATTTCAAGGAATTCAGTGGTTCAACTTCAGGAGGATCAATAGGTAGTGAAATATTATGTATTTGGGGGAGCTATAATTTAGGGGAAACCTCAAAATCTTTATCTGAAACATCCTCTAAAATGACCATAAGGACTTTATTTTCTTTACACGTATGCTCTCAAAAGTATTTTTCATCACAATTATAGCAAAGAACCTTGAGTTGGAATTCATCGATTTCTTCTCGTACTAATTTTTTGACCTTGAGAGGAGTGGACTGAGGGGAAGGGGTGGTGAGTTTAGGGCAGGGGACAAAAGTGGGTTTTTTGCACTAGGAAAAGATGCCTTGGTGTGCCTCCTTGGAACATTTACTTGCTTCCAACCAAGTCTAAAGAGAGACATTATGACCTGAGTGTGTATCTCATCCTTGATCCACTGATAAAACATTCTCTAAAAAAAGAATCTGTCATGCCCTTCATTTGAAAATCCAAGTGCTCAAAGGAAGAAATAAAATATTCCATTGTTCCAAACTTTTTCAACTTGGTCAGGTGTCCTAAATGGTGGGTGTCTATGTCTGTGTGTTTGTTTCAACTCATCAGTAATGCCATGCAAGGATAAATGATTTTCTATTTAAGTGAACAAGGTTTTTGGATTCGAGCCATCAAATGTTTTCACCTCAACTCTGGGAAGATGGGGGCCACGATGTAGGGAATTGGAATGAGAGTAAAAAGGCTAGTTGGAGTCAAAATATTTAGGATAGAGAAGTGGATAGGAGGAGGAAGGACTCTGTAATTTGTTCATGAATAGTTGGACAGTAGTATTGACTTTAGTAATTTGGATACCTAGTTTTTCCTTGTTGCAATCCATTTTTATTGGTTGTGGATCTTGATTATCTTCCTGATTCAAAGGTCTTTATTTTCATCCATTTTTATACCTCATGAAGACTTTAGACCCAATAATAATGTACACTCCTCCACGCGGGGGAGACCAGTGGGCGGTTACCCCGCTATCGGGTTCAGGGGGTCCATCCTCCTGGATAGGGCGTCTGGGGGAAGTGGGCCTCCAATGGGGGTTTGAGGGACAACCTTCCCCGATGGGGGTTTAGATCCGAGGCCCCTAAAGGAAAAATTTCCTTGTAAATATATATTTTAATTTCATAGTAAATCTAGATCGTTCATTATAAGGTCGCGGATCTGATGGTAGAAGTTATGTTAGGTTTTTTTTTCCTATAAAGCAACCCTTTTTTATGAGGGAAATGTATTGCGGCTATATATTATGGTGAATATTATATTTTGTGTAAGGAGACTCTGAGACAAGAATAGGAAGTTACAACGGGTATGTTGTAGGTTGTATCCCTTCATTTGTTGGATAATGATAAAGGAAGGACTTGGCAATTTCTTTGGTAAACATAGCCCACACTACATGAACCACATATATGTGTGTCTCTATTGTATTGTGTATCTTCTATGTTTTATTTCCAAATTTGTTTTGTTTTATTGCTCCGTGATCATGTTTTTATAACAGCTCGTATCAAAGAGAAAGGTAACTCACAGGAAAAGAGGGTTCTTGGTTCGAGTAAGATAAATGGTGGAAGATGGAAATTTTAGGGTCAATAAATTTAGCGACCAAAACTACTAGTTATGGAAGATGCAGATGTAATATTATATATATCAGAAAGATATATTCCTACCATTGGGTCGAATAGAAAATAAGTCGACGACCATGAAGGATGAAGAATGGGAGGTTCTTGACAGAAATGCACTAGGAATGATATGGTTGAGCCTGACAGCATTGGTGGATTTGAATATTTCGAAAGAAAATACAACAAAGGAGTTGATGGACACATTGGATAAACTGTATGAAAAATCCTTGACGTCCAATAAGGTATGTCTAATGAAGAGATTATTGAATATGAAGACATCATAAGGTGGTTATGTTTCATATCATTTAAATGAATTTAATATGGTTACTAATCAACTAAGTTATGTAAAAGTGAAATTTGATGATGAGGTCATGGATCTTCTAATCTTGTTCTCATTTCCAGAAATTTGGAATGACTTGGTCATGGTTGTAAGTAATTATGTCTCTAGTTCAAATACTTAAAAATTTGATGATGTTGTTGGTGTTATCCTTAGTGAGGAAATGCAATGGACCACATTTCATGGAACCACCATTGGAAATCATGATTTTAAAATTGTTGACTACACAGATATAGCAATTGATTTCTTGGGCAATGCAGCGATGAATAAAATTATGGTTGTTGCCACTGTCAACTATGATGATGACTTTCCTATGCTTAATGTAGCCAATTAACTTGAAGGTTTGGGGAGCAGAGAATCCAGTGAGGGATTTCAGTGAAATCAACGGTTCAACTTTTGGAGGATTAGAGGTGGATTAGGATCATTTTCTTGGGGTATCTCTTGAATAGAGGAAACACCAACCTCCTTGTCATGAACATCCTCAAAAATAGCCATAAAAAGATTCTATTCTTTTCACTTGTGCCCCGCAAAATATTTATCATCATAATTATAGAAAAGGCCCTTGAGTTGTCATTCGACCATTTTTTCCCAAGTTAATTTATGGATCTTGAGAGGAGTGTCCTAAGGAGAAGGATCGATGGGTTGAGGGTGAGGAACAAAAGAGGGTTTTCTATTTTGGGAAGATACAACTTGTTGGGATTCCTTGACATATTTAGTAGCTTCCAACCAAGTCTGGGGGAAAGCCATTAGGACCTAGGATCTAATTTCATCCTTTAGGCCACTGATAAAACATTCCATGAAGAAGGCATCTAACATGCCCTCCATTCTGAAAGCTAAGTGCTCAAAATAGATGATCAAGTCTTCCATGGTTCCAGGTTGCTTCAACTTGGTCAAACGACCCAAATGGTGCGTGTCAGTGTCAAAGCATTCATAAAGTTTGGTTACAAATTGTGTCCAAGAAACTAGATAGAGGAAATTGTTACAAAGTTTTTCCAACTCATAAGTGATGCCATGCAAGGAGAAGTAATGGTCCATTTGAGTGAGCGCGCTAGTGGTCTCCAAGCCATCAAATTTGTTCACCTCGACTTTGGGAAGACAAAATTCATTATGAAGGTGATTGGAATGAGGGTCATGGAAAAGAGAAGATTCATCGTCTTCATTATATTAAGGTTATTAAGAGGAGGTAGGGTTCATGGATCATCTCACCAATTTGTCAAGTGTGGTGCTGATGGTGGCATATTGGTCCTTGAGGGATCTATATTGTTCCTTGAGGGTATAAACATTGGAATTGAGGGAGCTAGGATTGGATAAAAAAATGAATAAAAAAATAGTAAAATCTAATTTTTTTTAATAAAAAAACAAAAATAAATTGCCCTTAAAGCACTAAATTTAAAGAAAACAAATTGAAAAAAAAACCATTAAAAACATTTTTTTTTTATAAAAAAAAATATAAAAATTAAAAACATTTCAACTAAAACACAATCTTTAAAAAAAAAAAATTCTAAAAAGTTAAAACAACAAAAGTAAAAAATTTAATAAAATTTTAAATCTTAAATTTATTACGATCCTAAAATTAAAAAAAAAAATTCAATTAAATTTTTAAATTTTAAATACATTACCAAGATTAAAAAAAAATTAAATTTTACACACACACACACACACACACACACACACACATATATTGTAAGCTATAATTATGTATTACCTTTCAAAGTAAAAAATTACAGCTTATGTATTACCTTTCAAAGTAAAAAATTACAGCATAAATCCATGACACTGGTGCTAAGGCTTCCAAAAACGAAAACCAACCCCACCACCAAGTGTTAAAGTTCCAAAAAAATTGTCCAAAATGACTGTAAAAAGACCATATTACATAGTTGAAATAATGTCTATGAGCATGCCAAAAAAGAAGACCTTGAGATCTTGCTATCCAAACTGAAAATACTAGAATAAAAATAGAACAGTTCATGTTGATTATTTGCTATGAGGACTACTGGGAAAAGCATGCTTGGATGATTCATGCCACTTTGGAACCATGACTGATTGAAGAATATTCTATGGAATGCATCTCTGTTGCAGGTCCGCTGATCCTGAATCCATGAGCCAATCCAACTTTTGCACCATCAATTCTTGCTGAAACCTTTATTCGCCATTGTCCCTGTGTATATCCAAAATAAGGTCACGCCAAATGTCTGTAAACCTAAGATAAGGAGGGTTCTTTTCCTGGGGATTATGTGCATGTGCATCCCTAGGACTGGTCAGGGGCAGATCAGAGGAAGTAGAAGTAGTGGAAGCTGGGTGGATTTCCTCAACAATTGTTATTGGAGGAGAATAAATGTGCTCCATGCCTATGTGGCAAGAGAACTCACAACTAGACGCTCTAGGGAGATTATGACCATGACCACATAGGCTAGAAAAACAACCACCATCCTACTTCGGCTTGCTGTGTTCTATTGGAATGAACCCAACACAAGTTATGGAGAATGGGATCCGAGCAGGGAGGGTCAACAACGACATACCAGGGGGGAAACACTGAAGAGAATGTAGCAGGGTGTTGGGGATGTAGATGGACCATAATGAAAGATAAATGTAGAGAGAAAATCCTAGAAGGAACCTCAATAAGAAAACAAGCGTCATTAATGTATTTTACCAAGTGGAAATGAAAACCAAAACGTGCACACCAGAGAGAGCCATCGATGAAATTGAGTGAGATATGGGCTGTAAGAGTGGGCTCAACATAATTAAATGAGCACTGTTGTTCATCAACCTCAGGGCGAGAAGTGGAGGTCGGGAGTGGGAAAGCAGATGATGTTATAAACATGATACCCCATTTGGGGACAAATTTTACATATGTTATAAGCATATAAAAAAAACCTAAATAAAAAAAATTACCTTTTTAAAAACTTAATGAAATAATTAAAAAAAATAAAAAAAATCATTTTTATGGGGGGATGCCTGACATCGGCCCCCCATAAAAATGTTTTTTTTTTTTAATTTTAATTTATTATTATTATTATTATTGCATTAAGTTTTAAATTTTTAAATTTGTTTGTTTTTTTTTTTTTTTAATATTTAGGTATTAGTTTAGATTTTTTTTTATGTTTATAATATACGTAAAATATAAATGTTTTTTCTTTTTTTTTTTTAAATTTGTTTTTGATGTTGGTAATATATTTAAAATCTCATTTTTTTTTTTTTTTATGTTTGTAATAAAT
>CBVK0102515779.1:0-12193 GCA_900067695.1 Picea abies
ACAGTTTTTCCATATAGACAACGGAAAGTTGTCGTCGGATATCCGACGACAACTTTTATCTATGCGACGGTTATGCTATATAAATAACGCAAAGTGGTCGTCGCATATGCAACGACAACTTTTATATATGCCATGGTTTTTCCATATAGACAACGGAAAGTTGTCGTCGGATATCTAACGACAACTTTTATCTATGTGATGGTTATGCTATATAAATAATGCAAACTTGTCATCGCATATGCGACGACAACGATTATAGATGCAACGGTTTTTCTATATAAACAACGGAAAGTTGTCGTCGTTGATTCGATGACAACTTCTATTTTTTGCGTCAGTTTAGCTACATAAACAACAAAAAAATTGTCATCGAATATGCGACGATGGCTTCTATTGATGCGTCGGTTTAACTATAAAAGTTGTTGTCGCAATATAGATGAAAAGTTGGTTTGAGATTGTTTGCCTATATCGTCACTTGTGCAACATTTTCTCAAGTTCATCACAAATTCCATGTCACCTAAACCGACATTTCAGAGACTCCAAATTTTTCGCCATATCAATGACATAACATCGCATAAGCATCGAAACAACCGTCGCAAAATGGGCCAAATGTGCTAGTGGGTGGTTGAAGTGTTTAAGGATTTTTTACATAAATTCCCGGAAGCATATTTTGATGATTGGACATTTTTAAGATTATTACGAAATCATATTGAATGTTTAAGACTAATGTTGAATAAGTGCGGACAGTGTCAGATTTACTTGAACCTCAAGAAGTGCATCTTCTTCTCATCATTTGTAGTGTTGTTAAGTCATATTGCGTGTAAATAGGGACTACTGGTATATCCATCTAATATTTCTATTATAGTTTATCTTCCCCCTCCTACTTCAGTCAAACAACTGCGCACTACGCTGGGACACACTAGATACTACAAGAAGTTCATTAAAGGCTATGCATAGATCACATCACCCATGGAGAATATTTTGAAGAAACATTGTCAGTTTAATTGGACAGAAGAATGCCAACAAAGTTTTGACACACTGAAATAGGAAATGGTTACTGTGCCTATTCTGGTTTTCCCAGATTGGAGAAAGGAATTTCATGTGCATGTCGATGCATATTCTATTGCATCGGGATATTTGTTAGCACAACTAGGCGTTGGATACATTAACCACCTATTAGCCTTTGCTAGTAGGAATCTATCAACAAATGAAATTAATTTCACCACCACTGAGAGAGAAGGGTTAGCCATGGTGTATGTGTTGCAGAATTTTCACCACTACTTGTTGGGAGGACACTTTAAAATGTTTACTGATCACTCTACACTAAAATACCTAGTCAACAAGCCAATGTTGGGGGGGAGAATATGCAAATGGCTTCTGCTATTTAAGGAATGTGATTTTGAGATTGTGGTTAAGCCAGGAAGAATGAAAAAATGTCCTGAACACTTGTCGAGGTTGGAACATGGAGATGAGCCTACTAATTTGGAGGCTACATTGTTGGATGCACATTTGTTGGCCATTAGAAATATTGATGATCACTTCATGGAGATAGTCCAATTCGTGTCAACAAGAATGGCACCGACTTAATATACAATCACCCAGAAGAAATAGTTGGTAGTGCACGCTGCCGAATTTTCACTTATAGCTGGAAAGTTATACAAGATGGGGCCTGATGAGATATTTAGGAGGTGTGTTATGGAGACAGAGCGACTGTTGATCCTCGTAGAAGCTCATGAAGGAATCGCAGGAGGAAAATACAGAGGGAAAGAAACAATACAGAAGGTTCTTAGAGGTAGCCTTTGGTGGCCTACCTTACATAGAGTTGCTAAGGACTATTACAGAGCCCGTGATGTATGTCAAAGAATTGGAAAACCATCCAGAAGATATGAAATTCCCTTAGCACCACAACTGACCCTACAAGAATTTGAGAAATGGGCCATTGATTTCATGGAACCTATAAACCCACTAGGGAAGTGCACAGGAACCAAATACATAATCACTGCGACAGAGTACTTGACCAGATGGGCCGAAGCAAGAGCAGTTAAGGACTGTAGTGCAACCACAACTGTGCACTTCATATTTGATGACATCATAACTAGGTTTGGATTCTCGAACATCCTTATGAGAGATCAAGGAACACACTTCATCAATAATACCGTTGAAGCCTTGAATGAGGAATTTGCAGTCCATCATCAGAAGAGAACACCCTACCATCCATAAGCAAATGGGATAGTTGAAGCATTCAACAAGATTTTGGAGATAACACTGATGAATATTTGTAGTGTGAACAGGGATGAATGGGATTTAAGAGTACTAGCAGTACTATGGGACTACATAACCACTTGCAAGAAGCTGACCATGCAAACTCCCTTTAAGTTGGTTTACGATCTCAAAGAAGTTGTCTCGATGGAATATTTGGTCCCAATCTTAAGAATCGTCGCCTTTACAAATATGGAAGACATTGGCGCTTTTCGAGAGAGGATCGTGCAGTTGGTCGAACTAGAAGAAGATAGATTTATTATTGGATATCACCAGCAGGTACATAAGGAAAGATAAAAGTCCTACCATGACAGACACATCAAGAAGAAGGCATTTGAGCAAGGCGATTTGGCTCTGGTATATGAAAGTAAGTTCATGAAGCATCCAGGAAAGTTCAGAATGCATTGGCTTGGGCCATATGAAGTTGACTATGTTACAAAAGGAGGAGCTACATAGTTGAATAATTTGAATGGAGAATGGAAGGAGGGATTAGTGAATGGGATCCGGTTGAAATTGTATTGAGAAAAACAACTTCCTCACAACTCTCAGTAAAAGGAAAAGGAAAAGGGTTGAGGTACAAGGTGCAGTTGAAACTGGGTACTAGACACAGAAAAGACAGTCTGCACAAGGAAGGGAGGCATGGAGTAGAAAGAAAAGGCTGCCCTATGCAGTATGAAGTTGCAATAAAACAAAATCATCTAATCTGAAGTGCCTCGGGATGAGTCACATGTGAGTGTTGGGGGCCTGTTGGCCCTTTTTTATTGAAGCAAGAGAAGATCATGGAATAAAAGGAGAAATGAAAACTATATGGAAGATGCAGTCACTGATACTAGGTCAAAGTGAGAAATAGATAAAGAAAAGACGGTGCGAAGTAAGAGAAAGAAGGTTTTCGGATGAGAATATCGAGGATGGCATATCTAAAAGGAAGGCAGATCATGGACAACTCAACAAGCGGAAAAAGCCACTGTTGGATTCTTTAGAGCACCACACAAAAAGGAATGAAGGATTGACTGATGAAGCCCTAAAAACATGGGCCAATCTGACCTAGGGTTTTAGAAAGCTAGGGTTTTGACCCTTAGGTCTTGATCTAAGGCTGTAGGTGAGCTATTATAATGTATAAATAAGAACCTAGATGAATGAAGAGGGTTGGTTCTAGTTTTTTTTATTGGCATGAGTGATTATTTTTGTGTGAGAGAGAAGTACTAAGTGTAAGAGCCTTCTAGTATTGTAAGGTCTAGCTGGGTGCAAAGATCAACCCCGTAGTTGGGTGTGCAGGGAGAGGAGAGATAGAGAGGAGAAGAAAGAAGGTATGCTAACTAAGAGCACAGACAAGAACTGTATGCTTCATCTTAATATATTATAAAGCACATTTTTGTGGACGTATCCCTAGAGATAGGGTGAACCATGCATATCTTATGTTGTGTCTGATTGATGCTCTGTTCTTTGTCATTTGATATACTGCTATTGCATTACTTTGTTAGATCCGATAGATAGTTGTGCAGAGTATATCTGAGTTGGTAAGTGATATATAAATGATGTATTGTTCTTGTATTGGATCCACTTTGTATTCCCTTTGGTTGTAGACATCTTTTTCCTGCAACCCCCTCATAGTTTCTTCGGGTGAGACTGTATCTGCCTCGCAGGTGTTGCTGAAAGGGCTAGTAGTTAGGGCTTGTTGGTGCACTCTTGGAGTTGAATCCTGGCTCTTCCCCTGTGCCAACAAATGGTTTCGTTGTCGGGAAAATAATCGTCTTGACGGAATGTCAAGGTGGTTTCCATCAAAAATGGAGATTCAAAAGTGGATAGAGTATCAAGAAAAGGACTTCGCTGAAGCCCAGAACAAGAACCCTAATATTAGTACAGATAATTGGTTGGAAAGATATATCTTTACCGATATACACAATATTTTCTTTGGAGGAATCCATAATGAGCTATATGAGTGGTTAGCTAGGTTAGCAGATACCCAGTTTGAGATCAGATCTAAAAATCATGTGGTTTGGACATCGACACTGGTCAAGAAGGTCAAGAGAGTTGATAATTCCATGTCACAAGTGGTAGATCACTGGTTTGATAGCACCATTGAAGGGTACATCACTGAGTTTGTTGTTGACAGAGTAGATTCATATAGCCAAGCCAAGAGATATTTCTTTAAGGGACCCAGAGGAAAATTTTTACACTTTCTAAAGTTGAGGATCAAGATGCTATTGCATGAGAATAACATATTGAAGATACATTAGCTGGTCGAATTGGAAAAGGCTAATGTTCAAGAACTCAGACAATGACAGTGACACAGAGGCTAGACACACGCACACTGGGAGAGTGTTCAGAGAAGTTCCTCTTGTGAAACTGTTTAAGAAGAATTACGGGGATGAGGGTTTCTACAGTGGAGAAGAGGAAGATCTAATGGATGAAGAGCATCCAGAACCCGCTAGGGCAGAGGAAGGGAAAGCTGAAGAACCTCGATGAGAAGAGCCAAAAACTTCAGGAACTATGAAGACTGTTGAAGTAAGTACTATAATTCCTCCTGTTGATTCAACAACATTAAGCAATCAGAGTAATCAGAGTCACCAAAGCGTTCATAGCACTGTCACTAGTTTTCCACCACATACTCGATCAGGAAACCTAGGAAGATCTATGGAAGATGAGATAAGGTTACCCACCTTTAGAGGAGATGGATCTAAAGACCCTGAGAAGCATTGGTTTCTCTAGAAATCCATGTGGAGTATTAAGAATATCACCAACAAAGTTGTCAAACAAGCTCATTTTAGTTCTACCTTAAGAGATTGCACACTGAGTTGGTACATGAAATTTTCCCAAGGAGCTACACCTAAACCTATGAATGCCATTAAGACTTTTGTAATTGTTGAATTCAAGAAACCTAAGTCAGAATCATAGTGCATTACAGAACTAAAAGATAAAGGTCTAAAGGACCTGGGATGGGTTGGTGCTAAGTTGGTTGAGATTTCATTGTTATTATGTGAATGAGTGAGTACTACTGTGTGAGAGAGAAGTGTTGTGGGTGAGGGCCTTCTGTATTGTAAGATCTTCAGCTAGGTGCGAAGATCAACCCTGTAGCTGGATGCGCAAGGAGGGGAGAGAGAGAAAGAGAGAAGATCTGATGGCTAGAGAGCGCAGATAAGAACTATATGCTTCCATATTAATATATTATAAAGCACAGTTCTATGGACGTAGCCCTAGGGAGAGAGTGAACCACGTATATATTTGTGTTGTGTGTGATTGATGTTGAGTTGTCTTGTTTATGGATATACTATTATTTCATTATTGTGTTAGATATGATAGATAGTTATGTGAAGTAGATATAAGCTGGGAATTGATATCTATATGTTTTGTTGTTCTTGAATTGGATCCACTTTGTATTCCCTTGGTTGTATACATATGTGTCCTGCAACCCCCCATAGCTACTTCGGGTGAGACTGCATCTGCCTCGTAGGTGTTGTCGAAAGGGCCAGTAGTTAGGGCTTGTTGGTGCGCTCTTGGAGTTGAACCCTGGGTCTACCCCTATGCCAATAGACAGTGAGAGGTTGGTGACAGGGAAAGGTTGTATGTAGTGATAGGTTGATAGGTTACATTTTTATGTGATAGTGGCAGTGATTGTGGTAGTGAAAGTTTGGTCTACAATTATATTTTATGGTGACAAGATGGCGCAAGGAAATGGGGTTATAACCTCCTTGTGGTTGGTGTCAGAGAACTTAGGGAGTTGTATCTTCCTTCATTTTGGAGCCTGAGAATTAGGGGGTTGTAGCCTCATTCTAGTTGGAGCTAGAGAGTTCAGGGAGTTGTATATTCCTTTAGGTTGGAGCCTATAAATAGGGGGTTGGATCCTTCTTCTATTTGTAGCTGGAGAATTGGGAAGTTGGTGCTTCCAATGAATGAATTATTTGATATATAAGAAAGCATTATGTGATTTTCTCCCATTTGGGTTTCCACATAAATTCTGGTGTACTATGTATTTGATGTGATGTTTATTATGTTTATATGCTCATGATATATTGAATGCAATCATACATGATACATTGATGATATATTGTTGATAAGATTTAAGTTTATATAGTGTGGTTAAAATCGGTAAAAGTGCTCATACTGATTCACCCCTCCCCCTCTCAGTATCCCAAGAATTTGTATCAGTGTTGGTTCCTTTGGGAAATAGTTTAACCACTTAAAGGTAGATCATTGATAGCAACAATATGTATAGAAATGGAATACCACAGCTCAATGGTCAGAATGGTCAAAGATATGAGATGTGGAGTATCAGGATGAAATTATTTTTATAGGCACAAGCGTATGATGTTTGGAAATCATTTGTTATAGGGTACACCACTACAAAAAAACTGAAGACTACAACCAAGAAGGAATTGACAATAAACAAAAAAATAGAAATCAATTTCATCTGGGAAGGATTACCTGATATGGTAAGAGAAAAAATTGGAAATTTGGGATAATCTACATAATATATACTTTGAGGAATCTCCCATCACAAAGACAAAGAATGCTAAACAATATGAAATAATAGAATAAGAAGAAATATGCTCATCATTTCAGAAAAACTCAAAAGAAATTTTTTGTGAAGAAGGCATAACAGAACTTGAAGCAAAATTAATCAGTTCTTTATATGAATTGATGAAAGAAAGGAAGAAAAAAGAGTCTCTCAAGGAACAATTAGTCAATAATAATTCTCAAGAAAGTTATGAATAATACCAATAGGTCATCGTGAATCTAAAAACTCAGTTGGAAGAATCTAGAAGGATTGAAAAAACATACAAAATTCAAATGGAAGAGTAGTGTTTGGAATTCAAAATAGTACCACAAAGAAAGGAAGCAGAGAAGAGAGAGAATATTTTGATAGATCATCTCAAGGAAATATCTGAGGATTTAAACCAACTTGAAGAAAAATTCATTCAAAAAGAAATAAGACTTGAAGATCCAACTTGAATAAGCAAAGAGAATGGAATAAGTCATGAATATTCAGATGATGAATAAAGAAGAGGAGGTTGAGAATCTTGAAGATGAATTTTTCATATTGAGAGTTAAAATTGTCAAACTCAGCAAGGACATTGAAGAGAGAGAAACATCCACATCATCAGTAAATAAAGTTGAAGACAAGAACTCCAGGTTGCTAGAAAGGAGGAATGAAGAAAAAACTTATGTAGAAGTACTCAAAGGAAGGAATCATGGTAAATAAGAATCAAAGAATAATGAGTATAATAGAGATACATATTCAACAATACCTTCCACATTTAAGAAACAAAGAAGCTTCAATCATGATGAAGGGATCAATAGAAGAGAAGATCATGATAAACCAAGGCAAGCATTTAGAAGGACTACACCAAAAATAATATCAGTCACTCCCAGGTATGTAAATTTATTTTATGGTCATTGTTTTATTTGTACTAACTTTGGAGATAAGGATGTAGATTGTAGAGAATATGGAAGAAATGTTCAGACAATAAATACCTATGTGGCTCCCCACAATATTGAATGTTACAAATGCCACAATTATGGTCACATAACTCATAATTGTATAAGCATGATAAATACCACCATGAAAGAAAAATCGATGCTAGATACACAAAGGTTTGGAGAATAAAATAAAGACGAGAAGAGTAGGTGAAAAAATAACAAGTCATAGAGATCGTAGTATTTTCATTAGTAAGAAAAGAAGAGCAAGAGAATAAAGAACAAGCCCAAGAAATTCTACTTTTAGGAATTGTAGGGAAACATCATAATGAATCCAATGGGAAAAAGGAGGAAGTCATAGTTTACAGAGATGATGATTCTATAGATGAACAAGAATATTACTCCACATTAGGGAAGATTACTCGATTGTTCTGAGGCATCTGAATTGGAGACTCCTAGTAAATATGAATATTGAATAGGGAGATTCGGTGCGGTAGCTACTATATATCGGAGAACCATCCTTCAAGCATTTTGAAGTGTTTGCAGAGACACATTAATATTAAGAGAAGTCATATAGCAGAAGTATAGAATGATAGATTGATCGACTAAGAATCAGTGTTCCCATGAAGATATTAGATGAATATTAGCACACTTTCTAGGCAGGGATATATTCATTACAGGCTCAAGGATGTATTGCAAATTAGTGGACATATTTGATTCATTATGAGAAATAGGAATATGTGATGACCAATTACAAAAAAGAATCCCTCATGATAGTAGAATTATAGATGGGTCAACATTGTGGATAGTTTAGTAGCATAGTTATGGAAATATTATGACATATGGATAGACATGGATTTATGATATCATTGGTGGGACTAGACATATATATGAATAAGAATATCTACAATTGGAATCAATGGAGTCAATGGAAAAGTGGAATTGGTTGGTCACAAGAAGACAAGAAATGAAAGTCATAGAAGAAAAGAAAAAGATAAACCTTCAACAGAAGCTGTATCATCACAGGGACATTGTTGAATAGTATGGTCATTGATTTCTAAATAGTGAACATAACAAGCCATGAATATTTGAAGTCAATAAATTTTGATTTTTTTTTTATATATGTCAGAGATTTATAAGAGGAAACACCAATAGAAAATAAGAAACAGTGGAAGAGAGGAAAGGAAACATACATAGGAATCCCTACATTGATCAACACGACATCTTCCAGAGAATTCAAGGAAAGATTAATAGTCAAAGAAAGAGATCAGGAAAGAAATATTAGAAGCATGCAAATAGGGGGAGACATACCAACAAGGGGAGTTATGCTTTTTCCCATGATGTCAAATGGAGATAAAGAGAAATACCAGAAGAGTAAGATTCAAGCGTATGAAGTAAGAAATGGATTATCCAAAGAAGGTATACTTTCAAAGGCGGTCACTCTTTTCCATCAAAAGAGAAGAGGAACTTGGAGAGAAACATGAGAAGAGAAACATGTAAAGAGAAATAACTAAAGAATGAAGATAGGGGGAGAAACCCCAAAGGGAGACAACCTTTGTCATTGATGTGAAATGGGGAGAGAAACATTGAGAAAAAAATTAATGAAGAGCGATGGTCATAGGGGAACCATGAGTATTGGAGCATGAGTGTTTCCATCAATGCTAAAGGGGGATATTGTTAGAAAATTGGTTGTCATTAATTTCAACCATTGGAGCGTTCGATATAACTTGAAGTTGTGATAGATATTGATGATGAGTTATTTTTAATTGATGTCAACATGAGTGGTTGATGTCAACATATGTGATGGGTGAATTTGATGAAGTATACATGAATCCCCAAAGGTGTCGTTATGGAACCCAAAGTTGATCAAGAAAAATGGACATGAAGGACAATATAAATGCATGTAACACACTCATAGATGGATATTCCTCACCATGCCATTTAAAATAGTAGGTGGTATGCCATGTTGTTCCTCATGGTTAGGGAGATATTCCCTCATGAAGTTGGAAGCCTCGTGTTGATGTTATGTTAGTTTCAGAGGGTATTAACCTCCATGTGTAACCTTTGATGAGATTATAATATTTTGAGAAGCTAGAAAAACCCTAACAAATGAATAAGAAACCTAGAATACAAGTTGAGTCAATAGAATATATTATATTAAAGTATTATAATCCTGGAAGAGAATTCGGCCCAATTAGTTGACTTGGAGCACTATAAACATAGGGCACTTGAGCTCATTTGGTCTGACACTCACTCACAACCTCATAAGGACTAGTGGTGCACATAACTGGCAGAGATTTACAGTTGTTGCAGTACTGAATTAGCATTTGTCTTATGGTTTGGACTTTCTTCTTGGTATGCTAGCTTTGGAGAGAGGTACTCTACCTTGGTTGGCTATTGGTTCTAGTGATTGCTTCCAGGATTACTCTATGTGTCATGGTTAAGGTGCTCGTGGGTGGATTTGTGCCTATGGTTGGGTGACAATATTGAGATATTGTCTATGGTGAAAATGAGCACACCTATTATTTTAATAGGTTATGGGACCACACTATCTTCAGATATTCTAACCACTAGAATATAGATTGGGAGGTTATTTTCTCATTCCAACACCAGTTGCAGTTGTAGTTGCAGTCAGCGTTTTGTTGCAGAAATGAAACCCTAACCCTCTTATTGAGTCACCTTAAGTGAAGTGCTTAACCTAATTCCTTTATATCCTAGTGCACCTTGTCCTAGCGCACCTCCTGGTACTCTTAGCTAACCAAGGTGTCAAGGTTGAAGTTTTGGTCAAAGTCAATGGTTGACAAAGTCAAAGTCAAAGTGAACATAGTTATGACTTACTCTATGAAGTCAGAAAACTAGTTATAAGGGGCTTGAAACTTCAGAGCTTGGAAGAAAACAATTGACCTCATCCTTGCCAAGAATAAAGTTCTATAGATCATGAAAGGAAATATTATGGAACCACAATTTTAAGCAGGAAAAGAGAAGAAACCTTAGAAAGTTGCAACAATGGAGAATTTCAAGGAAACTAATATCAATGCTATGTGTATCATAGTGGAATCTATAAAATACCACTTGATACCCTAAATATATCATATTGACTCATTCAAGAATATGTACGATTCCCTAACTAACCTTTTCTTAGTCAGAAATATTGGACAAGTGATGAGTCTGAAGAATGAACTTCATGACACAAAGATGACTAAGGATGACACTATAGCTTCATACATTGTGAGAATTTCTTAGTTGAGAGATCAGCTACAAGTTATTGAAGAATTTATCCCAGAAAAGGAAGTTGTGAATATAACAATTAATTGTCTTTCAAGATCATGGGATGCATTTGCGGAAAGCATGAATAAAAGGAAGGAGTTTCCAATGCTAGAAGAACTTTGGACCTATTGCGCATAGGAAGAGACAAGTTTGAACTCTAAGGGAAAGTCTCAAAAGGAAGAATATGCTCAATCCTTTTCAGCAAATTTCAAGAGACATGGAGGTATGAAACGTTTTGGTTCAAGAAAGAAATTAATTCATACAAGAGATATGTCAAAGGTACAATGTTATGGATTCCATGATTATTTCCACTACAAAAGGGATTTCCCTAAACTAGAAAAGAAGAGAAAGGAGAGACACCATGTGTCAACTGCCAATGATGAAGAACCTTCAAATAAAGTTAAGCATGAAGAAGCATACTTCTTCTACTACTCAACTCTTACATGATCCTTTGAATATAACATGTGGCTAATCAATAGTGGAGATCCAAGACATATGATTGGTGATCATAATAATCTCTCAAGAATGAAGGAAAAGGAAACCTCTCATAAAGTGGAACTTGGAGACAATAACTCTTATGTAGTAAAAAGATTAGGAAAATCTTCTATCAAAATGGAATCAGGTAACAATGTTCATCTTAACAATGTTTTAATGGAATCAGGTAACAATGTTCATCTTAACAATGTTTTATATGTTCCTGGTTTGAAAAAGAATTTAGTATATATATATTTCTTGGAATACAAATGAGATAGAATATCCTTTTGCAATGGAAAAGTTCTTGTATGGTGTAAATATTCAAACATAGAAGATGTTAGAGTCAATGGGATTCATGAAGGAAGATTGTATAAACTCCTAGTTCAGAATGCTCAAGATCTTGTACATAATGAAATCAAACATAGTGATTTATGGAATAGAAGGTATGCTCACCTTCATTATAAATATTTTCCATCTCTAAAAAGATGGTTGTAGGCATACCAAAAATACAAAGAACACATGAAGGTATTTTCAGAGGATGTGCACTTGGGAAGAATATTAAGAATCCATTATCAAGTAGTGAGAACATATCCAAGGAGATATTGGATCTAATACACTCATATGTATGTGGTATTATTATAGTGAATTCTCTAGGAGGATATATTTACTATGTGATATTCATATATGACTTCTCAAGAAAGACTCGGATGTACCTGATAAAACCAAAAGATGAAGTATTTGGAAAGTTCCAAGAATTCAAGGCTGAAGTGGAAAACTTGAC
>CBVK0102515801.1:0-17089 GCA_900067695.1 Picea abies
AGGGTAAGTCATTATTTCATGTTCGACAATTCTTGGATCAATGCCTGGCATTTCCTCATAAGACCAGGCAAAAACTTCATGAAATTCTTTAAATAAATCAGCATAGATTTGAATATCCTCAGGAGAGCAGTCCGCTCTGATGAAGACATTCTCCACGACGCTAGGGGTTCTGTAGATATCAATAGGTATCGTTTTAGAGATGGTTTCTATATTACCTTCGGTGTAAACTGCCTATGTAGCTAAAGGATCGGCAGGACAAGACCTATCACCATTCATAGTCAACACGAATTCACCGGCCTCAATTCTTCCTAACTCCAGGAGAAAATAAGATCTGTGATGGAGATCATCCTAGGGTTTGTCTGGACTAGTCAACGCCTTTATAATCGCCTCATCAGAGGGCAAGACCAATTCTAAGGAATCGGTAGTGGTGAGTGAACCTTCAGCCCAGGTAGGCTCGAAAACTGGATCTAACTCTTATGCGGGAGTCAGATCAAGGTCGAAGGAAGCTTTTGGGACTATAGAGTATGCAACCTATGCCACGGACAAAGGCATGGCCATACCATGATGCCCTGTCCCTTCCATCATATCTAATGGGGAAGGAAGAGTTCACGGATCGTTAAAGTAAGCCATACGGAACAACGACACTTGAAATATTTTAGCCTTAGGATGGTCGGGGACAACCGATATGAACCTGACATCGTCGAACGAAGGTGGGTAATTGAAAGTAACCATTAAAGGTGGGCACAAACCAATCCCTATATTGACAGCAACGAGTTGTGGATTATCAATCATTGGGACCATGGATGCCCTCGATGAAGGGTTGGGACGAGAGAAATACAATTAATCAATGGACACGATCTGACCCTCATGTGGAAATAACAATACCCAGAAAATTGTGGTGACCACTGCATGCATAGCATAGGTCCAACTCCTTCTTGACAAGAGATTGTAGTCGAGAGGTGCATCGAGCATTTGAACTTAGATGCACACAGTCTTTCCTCCTAACTTCACGACGAAAGAAGGAATGATTCCATGTGATCTGAACGAACAATCATTGAAAGAAGTAAGACGAGTAGGTGACGGAGACAAAACGGGTTGGCCAATGGCCTTCCAACATGTCAATGACATCACGCATGTCAAGGCACCCTCATCAACCACCGTGTGGAAAATGTTCCAAGTAAACGATTTCATGGTGTAAGCCACTACTATCTTAAACGCGACGTGGTATGGGAGACAAGGTTTCAAGTCAGTCATATCAAGCATGATCGTTCCTGGATTACAAGTCTCAGCAGATCCTAAGGTAGCTAACAGATCCTTTCTCTGCGAAGGGTAGCTCTGGAGGACCTCAAAAGAATACATTGCACAAGGGGTTTGTGACAAATATTCCACCATAGAGTAGTTATGGGAGGCCCTCATGTTTGGAATGTGGGAATCTTTCTTGAACGCCCCTTTCGAGATGCGTGTCATTATTTCTCCCAACATCTTCTCGATTTGGAGAGGAACATATGGGTTTTAGACTTCTTTACCCTTCTCAGACGTGTTTAGCATTCCGTAATCATGTGTCCTAGTAGCTATATGGGCATCAACTTTCAACATATAAACATTTGAGGTCGAGGGATTACTAGACAACAAAGGGGGTTCCTAATTTCCCCCATCCGTGTTTGTAGAGGCTTGAGTTAAATTTTCCCCATGTAGAAATGGGTTCGTTAACATAACAAGTTGTTGTTGCACCAATAACTTTTGGGCCTCCGCAAGCTGAGGGCATGAGTGAGTTGGATGGTCTTCTATGCAAAGGTTACATGGATACTTCGAATTTATTTTTTTTGTGTTGCCCTCACGAACATTATTGGTGGGTTTCTTATCCCCATTACCCTTACTTCATTGTTTCTTCTTTCCATCAGCCTGCTAGTTGGACTTCTAGTTTTTTCGATTGCACACTGTGTACATCCAACATTTGAGTAGAGGGAGCAGCCGAACCAGTGGTTTGGCTGGTCGTTTTCTACTATAGAGACAAATGTTGCAATTGATTTGACAGTTAATCAGCGGGCTTCGCTTGTGCTTAACCAACAATACCATCGACATGTGGTCTAGACTTCTGTCTAGTCTTGTCAAGAATGGACCGTGGTGCATGTAGAAAAACTTCGTGAAGTAAAATAGACTGAGAGTATATCTATTCTATCTCTTGATCTCTCATTATCGCTTCTTCCACAGAAAACACTCTCGACGTTGCAACATATTTAGATAACTGGGGTACCAAAGACTTAAGGAACCACTCCAGCAGGAATGTTGGTGGAAATGGTACTTTTATTAAACTCTTTCGATGCCTCCATTCTCGGATGTGATCTGAGATATGGTTAGCCTTTCTTTTCTCAAAATTGTCCATCAAATCGGTGTCGGCATCATATCTCATATTTAATTGAAAATGGTTTAGAAAAACCATTGCCAATTCGCCAAAAGTAGAGTATCTTGATCGATCGAGCTCGATGTACCATTTCGCAGAACTCCATATAAGAGTGCGTTGAAACAGACACAACTAGATGGAGTTGTCTCTCAACGAGTTGGATGAGCACCATAGGTGAAAGGTGGTCACATGATTTCCTGGATCTTTGTTAGGCTTACCTTCGAACTTTGGAATGTCCAAGGGAAACTTGGTCGACATAGGAGGCCAACATGGATCGTGACAGATTGGGTCACTCTAAAATATTGACAAGTCTGGCAAATGCAATGTTGTCAAAAAAGGTAGCTTGGGCTGTTGAGTATGTACAGAAGGAAAGGAGCCTGGAATTTCGCTAGCACCAGGTTCCCAGGAAAAGTTAGGTTGTTGACCAGGGTTCTGGTAAAAACCATGGTTGTGTCCAGCGTATAGATACTATGCTTGTTGAGACATCATTGATTGACTCCCGTAATTGGACGTTGAGGGATGAGAAGGGATTTCTCCTGACGTTGGGTTCAAAAGGTTTTAGAAAGGGTTTCCCCCTACCGATTTGACGGGCATAGGTACTGAGCCTTTCTCGAGGTTTCATTGGCCATGGAAGGGGTTTCCCTCAGTCGACATCCCTGATGAGGGGATCGATCCCTGCCATGAATTCCATGGTCCTTGAGAGGTGTTTGCCCCCTGTGCAAGAATAGTACCCTGCACAGGATTTTGTGATCTAAAAATAGGGTTGCCCCTAGCTGAGAAAAAATTTGATGAGAATGTGTTTCTACCAAATGCATCGAACAAAGAGAATGAAAAAGAACCCATTGGTTTGGTGTTGGAAGAAATTCCTTGACTACCTTCTCCAAACAAGCTGCAGTTCATGTTCGGCCAGGTGAGCTGTTGGGGAGCACCACCTCATGAGGGAGACGATGGAGGTATATGACCCCCACCGTAAGGGAAAGTGTTATAGGCGGTTGAGGTGCCCCCCATGGACCCTTGTAGAGGAGCGTTAGAGCTCCCTTCCCCCAGACCCGAGGTCTGTAGGGTGGAGTAGAATATGAAAGAGTTCGTATCAAATATAGGCATCCCATATGAGAATGCAGGGCATGTCACACTCTGGGTGAATGAAGTGATGATCACTGCCATAAACGGAATCAGACCACTACCTGAAGTAGAGGTGGTCGAGACCATGGTGGTATGGACTGACAAAGGTGGGTTAGGAGGCGGAACACCCACTGTAGTGGCATCCGTAGAGGGAGTGCGAGGAATCTATGATGGAGTAGCAACATTTGCTTCCATCGCTGCTTGTAAAATTATTTGGCACTCGTGGTGAGTTATCCTTGGGGGGACAAATTGATTCAAAATTGGCGCCGACAAGTTAGTGATCGGAGGGTTATAATGTCCGAGAGCTTACGCTCCAAGATCATAAATGGTAGTCTCCTCCAGATATAATATTTGTTCTCTGGGGGATGGCTCGGGTACAGTTTCCTGTGGCACGGTCACCTCAAATGACCCTTGCTGGTCAATTCTTCACCTTCATGGTGGCAGGGGTTGTTCCAATTCAACTGACGTTAGGCCCTAAATCCTTCAAGACTGATGAAGCTCTTGATCTTCCTCTTTGTGAGAATATCAATGACACACTTTGGATTTTACTAACATTGAAAACTAGTACTCACTAGAAAGAGTTCCTATGAGACAAAGCAATCAAACCACTAGCTAGTTGGAAGAACAATTACACCAGCCAACACTAGAGCAACTTACTGGTGCAAGTGAAACTCGAGTACGGAAGCACCCTCTGGGTATAATCTGGAAAGCATGGCCTGATGTATGTCCTAGGTACTATGATATACCCCCACAATTACTTGTGTAAGTCACTAAAATAAAGGCAACTAGGTTTCCAGCGTGCGAACAATCACTAAGTGGGTACAGTCGACAGTCGAGTGGACCGCAATGAGTAGGGTATCAAGGCCGAAACCTATCGAGGGAATCAAAATCAAGTGTTCCAAAATACGACTAACGAACTCAAATGGATTCGAGACCCATGAATCTCTGTGGAAAATGCGATCAACAAAATCCCAAGACAAGTCCTCTATATGAGTTCCCCACTATGCTTGGTCCAGCTTTGGAGGGGTTATCTCTACTACCTTTCAAGATCAATGACACACTAGGGATTTTACTAACGTTGAAAACCAACACACACTAAAAAGAGTTCCTATGAGACAAAGCAATCAAACCACTAGCTAGTTGGAAGAATAGTTACACTAGCCAACACTAAAGCAGCTTACCGGTGCAAGTGCAACTCGAATATGGAAGCACCCTTTGGGTATACTCTGCAAAGTGTGGCCCAATTTCTATCCTAGGTACCATGGTATACCCCCACAATAACCTGTGTAAGTCACTAAAATAAAGGCAACTAGGTAGACAACGCGCGAATAGTCTCCAGGCGGGTACAGTCGACAATCGGGTGGACCACAATGAGTAGGGTATCAAGCCCGAAACCTATCAAGGGTATCTAAAGAAAGTGTTTCAGAAGACAAATGAGGACCTCGAACGGATTCGATACCCATGAAGCTCCGTGGAAAATGTGATCAACAAAATCCCAATACAAGTCTTTTATATGCGTTCCCCACTATGCTTGCTCTGACTTTGGAGGGGTTATCTCCGCTACCTTTCTGCACGCGACCTCATGTTTAGCCCCTATGTTAGAGAGGGGTCCCAGATAACTTCCACATTTACTAGAATTTTTAAATTCCCTACCATAGAATCGTATGTTTGTTTTATAGCCTTGAAGAGTTTCCTCTCCAACCTAAATCAAGGCTCTCACCTAAAATAGTTGATGGACCCTAAAAAGATAAAGTCTAATCAATTTTAATTAAGAGTTAATTTTAAGTGGTTTGTCTTAAAGTCAAGGAAATGGAAATGAAACTAGTGGTGTATTTTAAGAGACGAAAGATAAGAGAATTAAATGAAACTGAAACCAAACTATTTCTTTTTGACAAATAAAGATTTGTAAATTTAGACTCTTTAACCAACTTTCTGTAACTACTTTTTCTAATATGTTTTAAAAGAAAAACCTAAAACAAGATTTCACTCAACTACGAGCTACTTAAGTGTTCTAAGCATTCAGTAAAGAACTTAAGAAAACACTCTTTCTCCTGATAAGAAAAGACAACTAACCTAACTACTTACCAAACAAAGAAATAAAATCCTTTTTTTTTTATGCTTCAAAATAAGAAACTTGAAATAACTTGTTTTTCTTTTCTTCTAAAGCAAGTGAAAGGGAAAAAGTGAAGACAATAAAACACCAAAAACTAACTTCAGTTCTATTGCAGATCGTAGGGAGTCACTGACAATACTAAACAGACTGATCAGAAAAGTCTCACTAACTCATCTCAAACCCTTACTAAGAAAACACAATAAATCTTGATAAATAAATAATCTAACTGACATCAAGCCTAGGCTAAAGACTGTAACAACAGATATCGGGACTAGATCAAGAAAAACCTTGAGAAGTATGACTTCAATCAAGGAAGAGGTTGATTTCCTCTTCTTGAAGAAAGACTTTCTTGACACAGGCACACTATTGACACGTAATCATCCTGTGTATGTACGTGAGATGTCCAAAGGTAGGGTGTGTATGTGCACGTTCACACCCACTGCAGGCTGCGTACACCTCTATAATTTCTCAAAAAGAAAACTAATAGTCAAGGCTGACAAGGCAGGGAGTACTGGTATGGTAGACTAGAATCCCTCAAAGACACAACAACTTACAAAAAACTCAAAAAAGTAATCAAAACCAATTAAAACACCCAAAATGATATCCCCTAAAAACCCTAGAGGCCTCCCCAGTATGGTCACCAATTCTGCTATAGCAGGAAAAACCATGTATGGACTACACTAGGGTTCAACGTGAAGGAAGAGCTAATTGTCTAAAGTCTCCTACTTTTAACAACTACCCCAACAATACCCCACATTCATGAATAAAATACAAAGTATAAGGATATGGTATCTCTACCTTAAACTCTGTGTCCGGTGTTGATCCTTTTTCATTTGGTTGTTCCTCGACTACAAATCTCCTCCCAAGGCCGACCTGTATTCATAAATAGAAAAACAAAGAACTACTAACATGCATCTTATATGTGAATTAGTGGGTTAGATATCATAATCAAATATAAATCAAACATAAAGATTGAACACATCATATGGCGGGGCAGAAAAAGTACTTCTTTATATTAATCTCACAAAGTCACTTACAAATGAGATCGGCGACTACTCCTCGAACCTAGTCCGAGCTCCTCTTCACCAAGCTCCAACCGCTTCCACATATCTTTCTCCTCTCACAATTCTCTCTAGGGAAATGGCATAATCTTATGAATAAGGAAAAAAGGCAAGAATAGGGAATTCTAACTCAAAACTCACAATGTGGCTGCAAAATCTTGGGGCAGGGGGGAAAAGTGAAATGGGCATAGTTTCAATGTTCTTATGCTTAGATTTGGAATGAGACCCCAACACCTCCTTTTATATGACAAAAGAATGGTTATTCGATTGGGTGATGGGCTATAGGTGGTGGCACAGTTGGGAAACTACCTAATATCCCGTAATCTCAATGAATTCCTTGCAACTTTTTGATTTTTACAACTTTTTTTAGTATACACATGTTGTAATGGTGTGGCTAGCGTATGCACGTGAGCTGTAGTGGTGCAACAAGAGTGTGTACGCAGGCAGTAATGGTGGAGAGCACGTACATCTTCAAAAATGTGGCTTTTAAGAAGAGTTTCTCAGTGATGGCTTGGCAAAAATAGCAAGTAATATGGTCTGATGCCAAGTATGCATGTATGGTGCAATTTAGGGTTATAACAACTTGGAAAGAACTTAAATAAAATTTCATCAAATAATTTCCATTCACCCTAGCATAAGTTGACATAGAAGAAGAAAACCTAAAGGATTGTTAAGTTTTAGCAAAATAAAGTACATGAACACAAAAACAATTGACAGTAATAGACTCTAGTCAGGAAATAAAATACATGGACTAAAATAAATGACTCAACTACGAGTCTACAAATTTCATGGGAAATAGATTTCAACCACATGGATCATGCTTATTACATGAAATAAAAAAACTAATGCCACTAAAATGATCACCACAAGAGCATAAATTATAAAAACACACATCAAATTTTAATAAATACAATCAACATGATCAATTAGTATTCTATAGGAACAAAAATCCCAAAGTGTGGGTACAGAGTAAGCAATCTATGTCAAGTTTTATAAAAAAATTCCCTACTCTAAACAAGATAAGTTTTGAAGGGTCTCTATCTTTGAAATTACTAAATCCACCATGCTATTTAATCTGGAATAATCAATCCCCACCTTAGAAATATCGAAGATTGCAGAATGTGGTCACTGCACAAGAATTTATTTTGACATGTACCAAGCATCAAGATTAAAACCCCGTGGGGATTGATAAGTAAAGATTTCTTGGGAAAGAACTATCTTACATTTACAAAATTGGATAACATTGATGGAAAAAGGAGGTTTGGAACCCTCTCCATTATAAATATGGAATTATGAAATGTCCTTGACAAGGTATGGTTTGATTAAAGGTAACTCTAAACTAGCCCCACACATTATGGTGCAAAGGACATCGGAGGGAAAAGTCATGGGTCAAGAACCACATATATTATAGGGAATAATTGAGTAGAGTGGTGATAGGGTACTACTCACTGATGGAATTCATTAGAATGATCATCTATATTAGTCACTTGAGGATATTTCATCATCTGTGGCCCACGCTACTAATTCAGTCAGTGATGAACTTGCCCCAAATTTGAGATATAACCCATCTCCTATGAATTTACTTTCCACGAGGTGAAACATAACCAAATGAGTAGAATGTTCCACCAACAACCCTACCAATGCATAAGATACAATATTTTCAACCAAGCACATTTTTCAATCAATCATATCCACCACCATAGTTAGTTCCACCATATATTTACGTTATTTGGAATCATTGTAATCCAATTGTCCTCTAGATGGAAATGCAACATCACACAATGATACTAAGGAAAGAGACTAATAAATATTTAGTTATAGATATGAAACAAATTACTTATAATTTTGAGTAAATACTCCATGAGCATACAAATATTGTCAATGTTTCATAGAAACCTACACAGGAGACCTAGCTAAAGCAAGTAAAAACAAAGCTTATCAAGAAAATGACAAGATATTCAATATGGAAGAATGAGAAAATATATTCACACTACTCCAATGAGATTATGGAAGAATGAGAAAATATATTCACACTACTCCAATGAGATGATTAATGATTGAATACAATGAATGAATGAGTGATACACACTCATATAGGGAAGAACATTCCATAATTAAGAAAAGTGAACTAACAATGAGCTCTTCTTAGGAATGCATGCATGCATAATAGTGATGGTATAGAATAGAAAGTCTATAATAGAACTAGCTCTAGTTAACTAATAGTGAACTAGTGAATCGAAAATAGAAATATCTCCAACACCCCTAAAAATCACTATGGAGTAATAAAAAATGAGTGTTGACAACTAGGCCATATTAGGTACTCATGTACAATGCAACTAATCAACACTGAATAAAAAATGAGGAAAGAGGGAAAACCATGTGGGAACAAACTCCCCCCTCAAAAGAAAAGGCATTTTCTAGGAAACTGTGTTCTTCACTCCAAGATGATCCTCCAAAGTCTGAAACTTATACTCACTGAAAGTATTCCTGAAGATGTAAAAATATTTATGGATCTCACGAAGTCCTTTGGAAGCCTGTATTTCCTTATAACTCTTGATCATGTGGACCCATCTGCACCTCAAAATATTCCTTTCTGGTGGAAGTGGAATCAAATCCCAAGTTTGATTCTTTAGGAGAGAGTCATACTCCTCCTGCATGGTTTCTTTCCATAATGGATTTCCCAAAACCACACTATAGGACTGTGGATCAGAATATTGAACCATATAGAAATGAATGGGCATCATTGGTTTAGAAAATGAAATTACATGAGAAGGCTCCTCATGCTGAGATTGAGTCCTCCTAGAATCTAGTGGATTCCTTGCAAGTACAACTACTTCCTAAAGTGTGGACCATTCCCTCTTGGGAATATTCTAAAGCTTTGACACTGGATCCTTATCTAGTTGTATTGCCTACTCATTTCCATGTACATAATCTGAGTGTATTGAATCATCTCTGATTTATGGAACTGATGGAAGCATAAGAGTCTCTGCATGATGAAATGGTGGTACATACAAAGTACTCTCATCATGTGTAAGTAGTAAAGAGGAGTCATGGTTAGTAAACTTAGTGAATTGATACAAACTTTATTTGTGATCTACCTCACCAATTGCAATAATGGAATTGTCATACATGTCAAGTACTGAAACTGAATATGATGTAAATTCTACCTTTTTACCTTTCTGAGTGATGTGATAAATTGAGAGAAGATTTATAGAAATATTTGGAACATGTAAAACATTCTCAAAACTACCATTAGGGAATTCCACTCTTCCCTCTCCTACAACTGCTACTGGAGTATCATCCCCCATGAGAATAGGGGGTCTTGAGCATGAACTCAAAGAAGTAAAAACTTCCTCTTTCGTTGCAATATGATGTGATGTGTCAGAATATATAATCTATGAATCAAATGAGGAATTAATTGCAACAAGAGCATGATGATTAGCTTTCTTATATGTAGGATCTTCTTCCTTCTTCTTATTGCCTCCTTTAAGAATGAAGTTTCCAAGGTTGTTTTGTTAAAGTACCTATGCCATAAGATCGATTTGCTTATTCATGCATGTGGATTCTTCATGATTCAATTTATTTCAATAAGTGATTTTTTTTCCCTTCTTTTTCTTATTAGAATTTGAAGAGTCTTTGGAACCTAAAGAATCCTTAAAGGGTTTGGAATATCCCTCCTTGTATTTATGTTTCTTCTTTCCTTTCTATTTGTATGATCCTTTTCCATCATGCATGGTGACTACATGTGATTTGAGATTCTTGATTAGGCCCATTTGAATGCGTTTCTCCTTCTCATGTGTGAGAGAATCAATGAAATTGCCAATGGTAGGCATCTTCCACTTTGATCACAAGAGGCATCTGCCATAATGGAAAGTGGAGACATAGACAACATATTTTGGTCCTATCCTGGCCAAGATTGTTAGAATAAGTTGTTGTACTTGTGTGGACTTATCAGTACCAAAAGATGCCAAGATAAATATCAAATATTTAAACTTGGTAAATAAATCTTGTATATTATCAAAACTTTTAGGATCCAAGGTATTCAACTACTTTTAGGATCCAAGGTATTCAACTCTACCTCAAGCATATGACCTCTCATCTCATTCTTCTTTCTGAAGAGACCTTCCAAGGTGATTTAGATCTCGTTTGGAGTCTTGCATATGGAAACATGAAACCATAAATCAGCTGAAGTTAATTCAAGAAGAAGTCTTGTGGCCTCATCCTCACGGTTCTCCCATTTGGTCTTCTCAATTGCTGATGTAGGTTATGTTTCTGTCACCGTCATCAAATTGTACAATCCTTTCCTTTTGAGTTGGAATTCGGCCTTCGAATTCACTTCAAAATAATTTTATGGTGTGAGGATTATCACAACATTTTACTGAATAATTGGTGTCGTATCCATCCCTCTTACTGGTCTTGAAAACCTTAAAAATTAACCCTAAATTTGCAAGTGAAAATCCTGAGAAATCACTACAAAAAATCAACTTTTAAAGAGTTTCACACCCTTTCAGTATGCCATAGTGAGACACGGTCGCACCCTGTATGAAGGACATAGTGAGATATTGTCACACCCTGTGTGAAGGCCACAATGAGACACTATCGCATGCCGTGTGAATCTAGGGTGCGACACTATAAAAAATTGTCCATAAATCCCCAATTTTATAAGGGTGCCTGCTAATGTCATACCTTTCGATAGGGAGAGACTATGCCACTGTTAGATGCATGGATTACACTCGTTGAAAATCTAATTTTCCTTCTTCTCTGGCCCGTCTGGTTTTCTCTAAGCAACTCAAATTTGATACTATGTCAATGTTTCATAGAAAACTGCATAGGAGACCTAGATAAACCAAGTACAAACAAAGCTTGTCAAGAAAAGAACAAGAGAATCAATATGGAAGAATGAGAAAATATATTCACATTGCTCCAATGAGTCAATCAATGATTGAATACAATGAATGAATGAGACATACACACTCATATAGGGCAGAACATTCCATAATTAATAAAAACGAACTAACAATAAGCTCTTCTTAGAAATGCATGCATGCATAATAGTGATGATCTAAAATAGAAAGTCTGTAATAGAACTAGCTCCAATTAACTAATAGTGAACTAGTGATTCAAAAATATAAATATCTCCAACAAATATGGTATTCATTTTTTTCAATATATACTTTTATATAATAGTGAATAATTGAATGTATAGAATTTAAAATTATATATAACATACATTCTTAATTATTAATATAATCTTTATGACAAAAGATTATTATTTTTCAAGGTATTATTAATAATTATAGGTGAATTTACTAATACATGACTACATAAATAAAAGAAATATGTGCAAAATTATAAATATAAATATATGTATTTTGATTTTTTTATATGAACTTAGTCCATAGAATTTGTATCCTTAACCAAAACAACAAATAAATTGTCTAAAAACAGTATCCACATTATTGGTAATTATTCCAACCCAATAGACCATAAATAAAAAATGTAATTATGCATAATGACATGGAAAATGAAATAATTTTTTTTTGGATATGAATGCTTATCCAAAACACTAGATCGAAATGTGTCCTGATACATGACGTATTACAGTTCTCATCATCACCAATTTCAAAAAAACTAAAATTCTTAATATACTTAAAAATCATGTTGTGAGAATATTTGATAATGAAAATATAAAACATAAGTAATTGTAACTTAATTGTTTTCTCAATATAATTGTTAAAATGATTGAAAAATTGAAAAGTGATGCATGGATTTTTTGAGGGTCATAATTTTTGACTTAGTTATTTGTTTGGGATGAAGTTTTACAGGGACTTGTGCCTTGAAGAGTTCATTGTCATATCGATATGATCCTTCATATAAAACATAATTTGACACTTTTTCAGGGCCAAATTCTTTCATATAAGGCCTCAAATTCTTAAATTTGATATAATTTGATACGAGAATTTTTAAATTTTAAATTATCAGTTATCTCGTAGTTTTTAAACTTAATCAAAAAAACGAGTTGATAAATAGTGTCGCTCTAGTTACCTCTCAGTTATTGGTCAGTTTTAGAGTCATGCGAGAATTTCCTAAAATTAGTTGTTTTCGAAAATCTTAGATAGTAGTTTTAAGGGGTTGAACTTCCATTGTAATAGTTAGGATGGAGAAGGAATAAAAGAGAGTTGTTTTCCATTCTCATGTGTTTGCATGGTTTTTATATCTTGTGAATGAATCTCAGTTTATTGGCTACATCATCTGGTATCAGACCAGGAAGATGAATGGGAGAGGAAGAGGAAGAACAAGTCTTTCTTAGATCCGCAGAGATATGCAAAACCTCCAAAGGAAAGTATCATATCTTACAAACATGTTGGCTAGTCAGAGAATAATACAAAGAGAAATTTATGATGAGGAGACAAACCAATGAGATGTACATCATCATATAGAACATGAAGAAGAACAATTAGAGCACATGACTTTTGAATAAAGGATGTTCAGGTCTCAAGAAGGGAGAAATGATAGGATCAAGATGGAAGTTTCAAAATATGTAGGGAATCTTAAACCAAAGGAGTTAATAGATTGAATGAATGCCATGGAATTTTTTTTTGAATAGCATCTTATGCCAGAGGAAAAGAAGGTGAAATTTTCATGCACCAAGTTGAAGGGTTACACCATGATCTGGTGGGATCATGTGCAGAAAAACATGGAAAAAAAAGGAAAAGACAAAATACCTGGAGTAAGATGGAAAAAAAATTGCGAGAATATTTTTTTCCTCTGGACTATGCTCATATCCTTTTTCGTAGATTTCATAACTTGAATCAAAACATGTCCACATTGGAGGAACTCACAAACGAGTTTTATCAGTTGTCCATTCGTGTGGATCACCAAGAAACTGATGAGCAACTGGCTGCAAGGTATGTAAATTGTTTAAAAGTTTCTATTCAAGATGAATTGAGCATGCATAGGGTTCACAGCGTGGAAGAGGCATACCAGTTAGCCTTAAAGGTCGTGGAAAAACAAAACCGACAATTTGCTCAAAGGAATAGAGGAGCAAGGAGGGGTACATCGTCTTCCTCATGGGGTGGTTTTAACTATGGCAAAGGCGAATCATCTCAAGCAACTGAGAAAGTAGAAGATACTTGACAAGGTAACCTGAATCAGTGACGAGGAAGAGGATTTCAGAGGGGTAGAGGTTACGATGGTGGTAGAGGAGGACCTTATGTGTGTTTTAGGAGTGGTGTAGAGGGTCATTGAGCCTCTGAATGCCCAAATTATAACATGCAAGAGCCGAAGCAAGGACAACAACCTAGTTTAAACTTGGCCCAAGCTGAGAATGAAGAAGGGGCTGAATCTGAAGTCCTGTCCGATATGGGGGAGAATCTCATGATACAGAGGTCAATGGTGATTCCCGAAAAAGAGCAAAGGCAAAGTAGCAACAATGAAGATTCTTGGCTTTGAACAAATATTTTTTGAAACCAGATGTACTTTCGGGGGAAAGGTATGTCAAGTTATTGTTGATAGTGGCAGTTGTGAGAATAATGATCTAGTGGGATCATGTGCAAAAAGACAGAGGAAAAAAAGGAAAAGAAAAAATTAGGACCTAGAGCAAGATCGAAAAGAATTTGCGAGAATTTTTTTTTTCCTCTGGACTATGCCCAGGTCCTTTTTTGTAGATTTCAGAACTTGAAGCAAAACATGTCCACCATGGAGGAACTCACAAATGAGTTTTATCAATCGTCCATTCGCGTGGATCACCAGGAAACTGATGAGCAACTGGATAGAAGGTATGTGCATTGTTTAAAAAATTATATTCAAGATGAACTGAGCATGTATAGGGTTCACAACATGGAAGAGGAATACCAATTATCATTAAAGGATGAGGAAACGCAAAATCAACAATTTTCTAAAAGGGATAGAGGAAGAAGGAGAGGTACATCGTCTGCCTCATGGGGTGGTTTTAACTATGGCACAGGCGAATCAGTCCAAGAATATGAGAAAGCATAAGATGCTCGACAAGGTAACCTGAATCAACAATGAGGAAGAGTATTTCATAGGGGTATAGGTTACGGTGATGGAAAAGGAGGACCTTATGTATGTTTCAGGTGTGGTGTAGATGGTCATTGAGCATTTGAATTCCCAAATTATAACATGCAAGAGTCAAAGCAAGGAAAACAACCTAGTTTGAACTTGGTCCAAATTGAGAATGGAGAAAAATGAGTTGAATATGAATTCCCTCATGATATGGAGGGGAGTCTCATGATATGGAGGTCAATGGTGATTCCCAAAAAAAAGAGAAAAGACACAATAGGGACAATGAACATTCTTGGCTTCAGACAAATATTTTTCGAACCAAATATACTTCCAGGAGAAAGTTATGCCAAGTTATTTTTGATAGTGGTAGTTGTGAGAATATGGTTTCCAAAGAGATGGTATATAAGTTTAAATTATGTTGTGAAACACATCTCCATCCTTACCAAATTGGATGGTTCAAAAATGGGAATGAAGTCACCATTAATAAAATATGTTTGATCAAGTTTTCCATTGGTAAGAAATATAAAGATGAAGTATGGTGTGATGTCATTGTGATGGATGCATGTCAAATGTTATTGGGGAGGCCTTGGAAATATGATAGAAAATTCATGCACGATGGAGGAAAAAATACCTACACATTTTGGAAGGATGGATCAAAATTTGTTGTATTGCCCATTAAGGATGAGGGGGAAATTGAGAATATGTTATCAGAAAGAGAGTTTGTTAAGGAAACTAAGGAAAGATGATTTTTTTATGCATTAATAGTGAAAAAAGGAGCCATGAAAGACATACCAATTCGTACAGAAGTGGCCAAGTTACTAGAAGAATATGTTGATATTTTCCCTAACGAAATATCTAATGGTATTCCACCAAAGAGGGATATTCAACATCACATTGATCTAATCCCAAGATCATCTTTACCTAATTATGAATCATATAGGATGAGTCCTACAAAACATGCAAAGCTCAACTAGAAAGTGACAAAACTTATGAAGAAAGGTTTGATAAGAGAAAGCATGAGTCCCTGTGCTATACTAATATTGTTGACTGCCAAAAAGGATAATACTTGGAGGATGTGCACAGATAGCAGAGAAATAAATAAAATTACCATCAAATATCAGTTTCCTATACCATTCTTGGATGACATGATGTATGTGCTAGTGGTAGCTAAATATTGTAGTAAGATTGATTTGCGAAGTGGATACCACTAGATCTGGATTCACAAAGGGGATGAATGGAAAACTACCTTCAAGACCAGGGATGGACTATGTGAATGGATGGTGATTCCATTCAACTTGTCCAATGCACCTAGTACTTTCATGTGGTTGATGAATACTGTGCTTTGACCTTATATTGGTAAGATTGTTGTCGTTTATCTTTATGGCATCCTAGTTTTCAGTAACAACAAAGAAGATCACTTGTACCATTTAAAAATTATATTGGATGCATTGAGAAAACATCAAATTTATGCAAACTTGAAGAAATGTAGGTTCTTGCTAGAAATTTTGGTATCTTTGGGTTTTCTCATCTCGATAGAAGGAGTCAATATGGATTCATAGAAGATAGGAGAAATTTTGGAGTGGCCTAGTCCGAGAAGCATAACAAAGGTAAGAAGTTTTCATGGGCTGGCTACCTTTTACTGAAAATTTATTCAAAATTTTAGCCATATTGTAGCACCCATGATAGATTGCACCAAAGAAAATACATTCATGTGGACCAATGAAGTTGAGGAAAATTTTAAGTTTCTAAATAAGAAGGTAGCTAAGGCACCCATATTAGCCTTACCATATTTTGATAAAGTGTTTGACGTAGACTGTGATGCTTCACATGTAGGCATTAGAGTTGTACTTAGCCAAATAGGTAGACCAATTGCATTCTTTAGTGAAAAGTTGAATAAGGTAAGAAATAGCTACTCCACATATGATGTATAATTTTATGCAACTGTGCAAGAATTGCAACACTGGAAGCATTATTTAGTGTTGAAAGTGTTTTTGTTATTTACCGATCACATTACATTAAAATATGTAAACACCCAAAATAAATTGAACAATAGACATGCAAAATGGATCTCATTATTACAAGGATACACCTTTGTTCTAAAGCACAAATCAAGACAACATAATCAAATTGTAGAGGCTTTGAGTCGGTCTCTGTTCTTTTGACAACCATGGAAAATCAAGTAATTAGGTTTGTTGCATTAAAGGATCTTTATGCATATGATAATGATTTTCTAGAGACTGTGGAACAATTGAAGAATCCAAGCATTGGGAACATGGATCTTAATGAAGGTGAATAATTTATGCAATGCGGATACCTATTCAAAGGAAAATAACTATGCATTCCAATTGGTTCAATGAGGGAAAATAT
>CBVK0102515817.1:0-13860 GCA_900067695.1 Picea abies
ATCAAATTTGCAATTTCATCTAAGTATGTGGATGAGGTAACATGTGATGTTGTGCCACTAAGTGAGTGTTGAATGGTCTTAGGTAGTCCATACTTATATGATCGTAAGGCAATCTTCTACAGGAAAAAGAATCAATATAAATTAACCAAAGTAGGTCAAGATTATCTGGTTCATGATCATCATGTTAAGGAAAATAAAACTCCTCAAACAAAGGAACAATTAAAGAAGGCAGTTCAAGCAAGCAATAAAAATATAATTTTTTGAAATCAAATATTGGATCTTAAGGAAGAACAAGAAATGATTGCGGAATGGAAAATCAATCACATTTTGCTTCAAGATAAGCTCACGTCGTGCAAATAATACAAGTATATCAGCTCAGTTGCAGTCATGTTTTTGATACTATCATTAGTAATTTTATCTACATGGATGATAGTGGATTCAGTAAAATGTGATAGGGTTCAAATGGATAACAATATGTTTTCAGTTGTCATGATTGTGTTACAGTTGATCTTGTTGCGATAGGTGCACAAGACAGAGTTCAGAGACAAAAAAAAATCTAGGTGGCCTATCCCGAGCTTGTTGACTAGTCAGTAACATGTTGGGGACCAAAAGGTCCTTAGTAGTGAGGTGTGATCCAGAATTGGATCCAGGAGGCTACCCAGGTCTAGAAAAGGATCAAAAATAAAAGTTCTCATAATTGAATGAAACTAATTCCATTGCAGTCGCGTCATTGCAATGATTCCAACCATATATTTACTTTCTCAAACGGACACCATATGCGAGAGTTATCACACTCTAATCATTTTCCCAAACAACTAAAAAGTCAACAGGTCAACAGGGAAAAAAAATCAATGTTGACGTCAGCATGACATCATCATGTTGACGTATCATTGAGACATGTGGCAACACATTAGCATTTTGAATGGGCACAGTGAAGATCCACTCAACAGTTGACAAGTGACACTTTTTAGCAAATGAAGAGGTGCCATGTGGCCCAAATGTGGGTTTCCACATGGCACCCTATCACTGGATGGCAGTCAAAAAGTTTTGGGGCTCATGGGATTCAAACCCATGACCCATTAATTGAGTGCATGCCTTGGGAAAGGTTCATTAGCCAATGCACCAACACATTTTTTTGGGTTTTAAAACCCACTTTAAACTATATAAAGTGCATGTATTATATGTGGGGGTGAAGGGGGTTGGGGCTAAGCCCCATCCCATGGTTTCTTTTGTACATATGACCATGGCGGATAAGGGAGAGAGTGCCACTTCTTAAACCATTGGGGTGTGAGGAATAAACACATGTCTTCCATTAAGTTTGGGAGGCATGACCAGGTGTTTGGGAGCTCCATACGGGCATGGTCCTATCACAATCTACCATGTGACCTATGTTTGTGGAGTGAAGCCCAGCGCATAGCCCTTTAGGCTGGTGCTTGGCCACATTAGTTGTCATGTGACCAAGTTAAGGGGGGAGCACATGGATAAAGAGTCTAAGCCCTATATTTAAACAAAAGGTGGGTTTTTACTATATACTTTGGGATTTTTATGGATTTATTCAGCCTGTTTTGGAGATTTTTGGCCTTTTTGGGTGGATACTGGGCCCTTTTTTAGGACAGATTTTGGGAGGAAGTCGGAGGATGATAACCAACTTTATATCTATATAAACCATGCCTTATTCAGTCTGTGGGGGGATATTCAGAGACAATTTATTTTGAAGGAAATCCAAGCCAAAGCCATTTTTATGCAGGGAAGTTATTGAGGAGCGCACCTTTGTAGGCCATTTATGGGAGCTCCGGTCATCCGATTTGAGTGTTGTTTATTTTTTTGGGTTCTAGAGATCTAGGAGAAAAAGACCAGATCATCCTTGTATCCTTTTAGAACTATTGTGATGTACTTATTGATATTTGAATAGAAATAAATAAGCCTCACCCACTAAGACAAAGGCCTGAATATGTAGGCGAGATTGTCGAACTCCATTATCACATTGGTGTTATGGTTTGTTGTTGTTTATTGCTTCATTTTAGTTATGTATATCATTATGTGGCTGTGATAAATTCCCATATCTTCTTCCTCTTTCATTAAGCTTCTTTAATTGGTTAATCAACACATGCTTAGTAACTCAACCATAGTCATTTAAAAGATCTTTTTGGATCACGTATAAACCACCCTAATTGGGACATCATGTCCTTAGGGGGTGGACTATTCAACTTGATCGCGCTAATAACTATGCCCCAGGATAATATCATTCATGAACCATTTTTCTAATCAGACCACAACCTATGCCTTAGTAAAATACCAGTCCATGATACATCAAAAATCTGTCAACATAAACCATTCTCCACAGGGAGAATGTCTTTCCACCAATAGACTGACTATCTATCTAGCTAGAAACCATATCCAACACTAGTGGTAGTATCCATCACAATCAAATAATAGAATGAAATTGTTTTAATGCCATCCAATAGAACACAATTGTGTCTATCCATAATAGTACACAACTACTATCTAGTGGTACACAACCACTCATAGTAGCACACATCTACTAACCAGTGAAACATAGTCACTATGAGTGGATTGAATCCACCACAGTAGCATAAAACTATTGTCTAGAGACATACATTCTCTGCAAAAATCATATCATCTTATATCAACCTGCATAACAATATCATGATACAAACTAAGTCATCTGGGCCATTCTTCCACTCGCATCTATGAGATCTGGAAGAGCATATGCCCTCAAAATGTAAAACATTAGCCATGGGATATCTAGACTATTCTTCAGAAGAACATAATAGTAATTGTCCTTGACTTCTAAGCCTCAAACATTAACCTAACTGGGCCATTCCTCCATCACTAACCAAAGTGAAACCTCGAGAGAATGAGTCTACCCTAGGGAATGACTTTATGGAACATTTCCTAATGGAAATGATTTTCCTACACCAACCTCTTATAATGGACCATTCTTTCAAACTTCTCACAATTTTGAACTTTGAAAGAATGACTTCCCAGAGAGGTGGACCATTTTTCTTGACCACTACTCAGAGTGAATGTCAAGAAGAATGGATATCCTATACCATTCCCCCACACTGGCCACAAGGGGAATCATTGTCTTTGGTACATCAACAATCTATCAGACCATTTTCATTACGAAAATGACAGTTTGATCTGGACCACTTTCCAAAATGAAAAATTCATGTCCGTCAGAAATCATGGGCCACTTTCTGGACTAGAAGGTGATTACCCAATCTGGACCATTTTCCAAATTGGAAAATGCATGTTTGTTAGAAATCTTGGGCCACTTTCCAGACTGGAAGGTGACTTCCCAACCTGGACCTTTTGTCGAACTGGAAAATGACTTCCCATAAATCAATAACATATTACTACTCCTTCCCAACCTAGGAATAACTCTTCCTTTTCCAATAAGGAATTCATCTCCATGAGTACCATCTTGTCCCTTAAGTACGCAAAATTTTCATCTTGGAGAGAGGATTTACCAAAATATCTTTTATCTTCTCAACTGTGAAGATATACTAGAGAACCACTTCTGCCCTATGGACTCTATCATGGAAAAAATAATACTTGATATCAATCTGCTTCGGCCTATCATGGAACACAGGGTTCTCTGAAAGATTCAAACAAATATGATTATCACAATATATCACGATCGAATACAACACCTGATCAAAAAATATAGAAACCAACTTATAAAGCCACATTGTTTCCATACAAGAATAAAAATATGCAACATACTCAACTTCTGCAATGTTGAGTGCAATAGACTTTTGTTTCCTTCTATCCTATGACATCATGGAAAAGCTCAAACTGAAACATATCCAAGTAGCACTTCTTATGTCATATGCACTCCCTACCCAATATGAATCGATAAATCCATGCAATTGTATATCATAACTCAAACATACCAGAAAGACATTTCAAGGCATGCTTTGCAATTATTCAATTCTTGATGGCTAGGGTCCACCTGGAACTATTTTCATAGAAAAGAAAATATCCGACTGAGTGTTTTCCAAATATATTAATGAGCCATTCAATTGTCGATATAGGGATAGGTATACTAGATCAAAGTCTCTCATCTTCTTCATATCTTCCGTCATGGGGTTTTTCCATGGATTTGCAATCCATCATCCAAGACTTCTTGAAGAACCATTTTAATACACTTCCTCTATCATAGGAATTTTTCACCACGCTTATATTGTACATGAGAGGATTTGCAGTAGGTTTCTTGAATCCATACAAGTTATTCTTCTATATTCATATATGGGTCACTTTATGGTATACCTCAAAACCTTGAGGTTGTTCTATGTTCTTCTTGTTCAATTGATCTGTTGAGAAGAATAGTGTTTACATCCATTTGATGTAAACTCCAACCCATGGATACTGCAAGAGATATTGGATACTGCAAGAGATATAATGGCTCAAGTAGAGGTATATCTAGTTACTGGAACAAGTTGTCATCATAGTGTTCTCCCTCCTCCTGGGAGAACCCTATAGCCATGAGTCTCACCTTGTATCTATAAATGCTTAAGTATTTTTCACAAGTTCTCATGTGCATTGTTCTTCATCATAACTTTCTTCCATTCCCTCTTCTTGAATGCTTCTAGTGGGTTCAAACTAGTTCAATTGGTTGTTCTAAATTTTATTTCTTTCTTGGAATCATCATGTTCTTCCTCATGTTTCTCTTTAATGTTGGAGTCCATGGAATCTTCTATATAGTACATGCCCTTCTTTCCTAAAGGATCCAACTTTTTCCTTCTGTCATAGGAACATGAATGTAGATGGACAACAAATGATATTAAAGGCTTATTTTTGAAGAAGACTTCTTCTAGGGTCAAGATGAACACGTGATGCTTATCATGGCTGCTAATTCCAATGAAGAACGTGGATAGATACTTCATGGTATTCACAAATTCTTTAATGAATCATATCGTTGGGGATTAGATCCTGCATAATCCCAACTTCATTCCTGAATGATAAATATGCATGCTTTTCTTCTGTAATTCTATGATTAACACCCTCCATTTAAGATAGTCCATGCTTCCATATACTACATCTCTCTTTGATTTTTGCAAAGTGTCACAAGCCTATTCTGTTTTCCTTTTTATTCTTGACTTCCTTCGATTCTGACTCCTCCGAGTCTCTTTAAATTTGTTTCTATCTATTTTGATTGTTTCTCGTCTGGTAGTTGTGTCATCCTTGTAAACTTCATCTATCACAACTTCTTCAAGGATTGTTCATCAACCATATTTCACAAGGGTACCTACCTAGAATACGAACAACAAGAGAAAACAATAAATATATATCTAGAGGAGATGTTAGTTTGTCTTGCGAACAAGTATAATAAGAATCTATATCAATAGTATTCATATGTATTCAAGTATTCATTGCACCTATCAATAATAGAACCTTTCAAAGAATGATTTATAAAATTTTAATGTAGCAACTATCACCCTTGATATATATAAATTTGAAGCTTAACAATTTAATCAGATATGGAACCTGAAGCCTCAACTACTACGGAGGGTCTACTTGTTCTTCAGAATGCACTAAAAATAATACTACAACTTGGACAAGGTCTCTAGTACTTTCCCTGCAAACACACTCATGTTTTTCTAGATGATATAACTTAGGTAACATATACAAGTACATACCATTGAAATCTTGTAGCATCATCCATCTTGTCTTCCAATCTAAAACTAGATACCATCTTGACAAGAATAGATTAGAAACTCAATAAGAAGATTCAATTATTAGAACAATCTAAAAACCTTAAAATTGAAACTTTGACCAGAATTCAACCTTTGAATTTGACTTCTACAAGTCAACCTTTGACTTTGACCAGTCAAAATTTGACTTTTGACTTTGACCACAAATTAAAACTTGATGTTTTTGTTAGCTAAGAGTACCAAGAGGTGTGCTAGTCTAGGGAACACAAGAATGTCAAGGAATTAGGTCAAACATTTCATCATAAGTGACCGAACACAAGGGTTAGGGTTTTTTGCAACTGCATAATAAACAAGCCTAGTTGCAACTATAATTGGTGCCACAATGATCTTAACAAATAACTTCCCAATATATATTCCAGTGGTTAGAATTTCTAAAAATAGTTTGGGCCCATAACCTGTTAGAAATAAAGAGATGTGCTCATTTTTCCATAGATAATATAGAAATATTGTCACCCAACCATAGGCACAAAGACACCCTCGAGCACCTTTAACCTTGACACATAGAATAATTCTGAAAGAAAACCTTAAAACCAATAGCCAACCAAGATAGAATATCTCTCTCCAAGTATAGCATACCAAGCAAAGAATCCAAACCATAACCAAGTTAGAAAGTCCAAGACATAACCAAGTAGAAATTCCAACCATAACCAAAATTTGAAATCCCAGTTGCCGTAGTTACATCTGCACTCCCTCTCCAAACTTGTGCACCTTTAGTCTTATGCAGTTGTGAGAGTGTGAATGAAAAATGAGCTCTAACACCCTCTTATTTATAGTCTCTTTGTCACCTTTCTAGACCGACTTATTATTTTAGAGGTTAACACTTAAATATTAATTCTTTTATTGAGCCGACATGTCTTCTAAGGTTTCTACACATCTGTTTATGGTTTCTCTTGCTTCCCAGAATATTCTAGTCTCATCAAAGGTTACACATTGAGGTTAATACCTCCTGCAACTACCATAATATTAGCAGTTGCATCTATTTGACCTTCAAATACATGAATATCAAAATTAACTTGTACCTTTAAAGGAGAGGTGCCTCCAAAGTGGTTGATTGATAAAGACGTTCTTGCTGTTATGGGTAGGAGTTAAAGGATGTGGGAAAAATTCTCCATCATTTCGTCCCTTTGTCATTTGAGAGCTTGCTCAAGAAATATATTAATAGAATCTTTTGCTCGATCACTTTTTTTTTCTTCTACCATGGAGATTGTCTTGGGCATGTGAGGGCAATTTTCCTCAAGAGAGACAAGTTTGAGACCCAACTTATTATACCCAGACCTTGTTGGGGACATGCACTGAAAAACAATCGAGAGACTCCTTCTCTGATAACATTGATATGAATTATTTTCTACATGAAATGAGAGAGGAGATATAATAAACAAATGTAAAGATATATATCAGATATCCAATAGTATAACAGAGATATAGAAAAGGTATAACAATAAACACAAAGATACAATAATACACAATTTCTATTAATGAGTGAAATATACAAAACCCTAAAATACAAAGTGAATGAACTCACTAGAATGGTGGCATCTTATTTATGAGAAGATATGTGACATCTACACTCATTCGAAATAAGATGATAATTACAATGAGACTCCAAAGGCCTTTTTAACATAAAAGAATCCAAAACCCTAACCCTGGAAGATGAAAATCCAAGAATTTTGTGGACCCTTTTTTGGGTACTTGGGTGTATCAACTTGTCAGGGGCATAACTTTGGCATATGATCTTTGTTTGGGTTGCACAATTGATCGTTGGAAAGGTGTCAATGAGGATATTCATTTTTGGGAATCAATCAGAGCCTTCAACTATCATTGAGGTGCCCTATCATGAAATTTTTTTGTTTAGGCCCTCAAAATATCCCCGAAAGTTTGGAGCTATTAAAAATAGTAAGTTGCCAACAAACTATTTTGAGCTAGTTGGAATAGGTGGGTGGAAACCGATGTCCACCTGGATCAAATAAGGTGGAATATTTATTATCCAATTAGGGAGTCTCCAATCCTTCATTTCACAGGGATAGTGGTTGGTTGTTGACTCAATATGATCTTCTAGCTCATCTTTGTTCATGATTATCTTAGAAAGATTAGAATCACTTGAATCGGTGTTAGATGGCTCATAAAGCTGATAGGAAGTGCCAAGTGGTAGGGCGATGGGATAGGAGGTCCTTACGTAGGTTGTCTTGTCCAAAACACCACCTCCCACTACTTACATAATCCACACAACTCATACTTCACATGAAATCAAAGTTATAGAAGCAAGCACATCAAGGAATGAAGGAGAGCGTTAAATATGAGAAGTGAAGGAATACATTAGGTTAGCTCAAACCACTATGAATGATGATGTAGAAGTCAATGGCCGAGGATGAATGGGACAACCATGTAATCACTATCATCATGGTTATGCAAGGGAAGGATTTATAGCAGGAGGCTATATAGATGCAAGATTTAATTTGGGGGATTACACAATTGTTCTTTGTTTTTCAGACCTGACGTATTTTGTGGAGAGTGTAGTGGATATTGAGGGGACTAAATCCTATCCATCCACAATGATTTTTCATATGAGGAATGATATGTGTAAGGAGAAGAATATGAGGTTTATCAGGGTCGCTAAAGAAGATATAAGAAATTACAAGGAAGGGGTTGACCTGCCAGATAGGAAAAAAATACAGGTCCTATAGAATGAAGTGCAAGATAGATAAGTGTGCATGGATAATAAATAGGTGGAAAAACAGGTGGGCGATTTGGTCCCTGGCCTAGGATGTACCTAGAATAGGGAAACATAATTCTTCATAATAGTTGAATTATATTAGCATATGAATATTATGGTTTCTTAGGGAAGGGAAACTCTCGAGAAAGATATTCATAATCTATATTAAAGAATGGATACATTAGAACAACAATCCATTCTGCTCATCACTATGGTTTCATGTCTAGTAAGGAAGTAGGGAGGGGTCTTTCATATTTTCAAATCAAAGGATGCTCCGTCCAAGGCCCAACCAAAGAAGCCACCCTCTACAACTCCCCAAGTTCAAGTGATTGATGAATAATGCAATCTTCATAGGTTAGGATATTTATAGTCCATGATTTGTTTTTTGTTTTATGGTCTCATATTCCTCATTTCAGACTGGTTAGCATTATCTTTTCAAACAAAGTATGGTATTAAATATATCTTGGGTAGTTTTGTTAGTTGGCTTGGCTTCCCTCTGGGCAAGATAGAAAACATTGGGTCAGTTTTTACACACAATCTTATGGCTGATATAGCTATATACATGTACATTTTCCCTCTTTATAAATAAATATTCCCAGCTTACCTCAAAAAAGAAAAGTGTAACAATTACATATTGGTTTAAATTTGATGATTGTGGACATTCATTGTCTCAATTTGTATGAAAACAGGTCTTTTATTCATATATAATAAAATGAGTTTATTATTTTATTGTATTGTCGAATGTTGTAAAATGTTGTGTTGCTCATTAATTAATATGTGGATGATTTACATTTTTACGAATCACAGAGGTGTAATCCATTGGGTAACACATTAATGAAATCATTGTATCAAAATGCAATAACAAAAATATAAAACAATATTATTATAAAAAAATATTTGATTTTGAGATAATTAATTGAAAATTTGTAAAAATAAAATTAATTAAAAGATACACATATCAGTGCAGTATATTCTTATGAAGTCTCTAAATGGTGCATGTCATAAAATAGAAAGTGGTATGTTTTAAACCTTAATACAAACTACTAGCCATTAATTACACCAAAGGCATTCTTTTAAGATATAGTTTCTCTACTAGACTTTTTTGTCTGTCCACCTCCAATAAAGAGATGCCATATGTCCCTACATATTTTTTCCATATATTTGAGGGGGGGGAATCCCCGCCATTGTACCATGTGTGATGTCCCTATACTTCATTTAATGGAAGGCATGGTCCAATTGTTTTAATCACTTATGTTATAAATTGTGAGTTGTCTGGGCAATACATTTAATGGAATTTTGTTGTATGTGAGCTATCCCTACACTACATTTAATGGAAAGCACCACTTGTATTCATTTTATTTTAATTGGTCAATAATTCACATCAATGAATGAGCTAGCAATAGGTGAGGACCGAACGTAGCCACTGGCAAGTCGGTTCTATAGAATTCCACCATTTATATAAAGAAGGATGCTTGAATATATAGGTTGGTTCTATAGTATTACCTAGAAGGATGATTGAATATAGAGAAGAATACTTGATTAGCATTCTTAACTCTCTCTTCATTCTCAATCCCTTGTTTCATGCTCAGTTGATGGATTCCTAGCGGTCTGAACCTATATTGGTTGAAACAAATTGAAGGATATTCAATATCTAGATGATGATTTATTCCATTCTATAATTAAGTGTTTGTGATCAATGGATTAAAAACAAAATAACTGATGTATTATTAATGAATACAACCAAACTAATCAAATAAGTGCATCAACAACTTGTAACATTTCAGGCACTTACCATCCTCCAAATGGTCGTACACCACCTGAAATGTTCTCTAATATGTTCCAAAGCCTTATGTCCTTGAGGTAAGAAATCCATCTCATTATTTTCTGTAATTAGATGTTTTATGTTTGCATCAAGTACATCCATGTCAGTTATCTCTGTGCTAAATCTAACTAGAAAAATAAAAACAGAGTTTGTTCAGTTCTTGTACACACTATATCATTTCCTTATTGAATTAGAAAGAGAAAAATACTTGAAGCAACCTCATTACCTCATTTTTTATTTCCTTTTAATAGTAATCAAAGATATGGACATGTGAAGTTTTATTTTTCATTTTTGTTAAAATTGAACTTAATTGTGGAAGATATGGATATGGGAAACATAAGTAAATGAGACAACTCTATATATGGAAAAATAATTAAATCCATCATTACCTCCAAATTTTTGATTAAATTTATTCGTCTCAACTAGGGTAGAACTAGACCCCATTCCATAAAGCCTTTTGGTATTCTCTCTTGTGAAATTTCAACATTTTTCTATTAGTTAACCTCCTCTCTAGCTTTTGGTCATCAAATGACAATATTTTTCTGCTCATGACATTGTAGATCTATTTGTTTTTTTTTTTTTAAACATAATCAAAACATTTGTAGAGTCAAATACAAATGTTTCCATGAAGAAGGAGTTTTCATATTGGGCAAGTGTCACTCCATCATCTACTGGAACCCCTCTTGACTCTCTTGCAAATTTAAAATAAAAAATAAAAAAATCAGAAAATCCAGTACCATACCGATAAAACACCAACAAAAATAGAAACAAGCATATAGAAAATATTTCATAAAGTGAAAAGATTTCACCAATAAAGTGCTACTAAAAACTGGAAAAATTAAAAAATCATGCCATAAAATAGAAAACATAAAAACTTATACTGTAAAAATGGTATCCTTTTACCATGAACAATAGAAAAATTAGGTTCTACCAAAATACCATTTGTAACATCACCCCAAAACAAGTATTTTTTTCTTTTAAAACCTTGTACATTCGAAGCTAAAACTATACTGCTAGTCATCATTTCAACAATACTATAGTTGTTAGTGTGGTTTGGAACCAAGGTGAATATTACTACTCTTTAAGTATGTCCATTTTATTTTCAAATGACATGTTAAAGTCTCAAGCAACTACACTCGTTGAAGTATCTACACAAACTCCAAGGTATACATGCAATTGGTTTTTTTATAATGGAAATACATATGAGTTACCTCATTAATCCGTCTAACTCGTATATTTATTTCCAATGTCGAAGGACTTATTCGTATTATGACTATTTCTAGGTTATATTTTTCAAATTGAAGTGGTTCACACTTATATATATATATATATATATACCCAGTGTTGTTATACAAAGTTGCTATGCTTAGCACCAACACTTACATATCATTTATTTTTACCAAACTTAAGTGTGGATAAAGGTATATAAATGCCGTTCTAAGGTTATAACCCACTTCATACAAGGATAACTAGCTTACCCTTCTTAAATCTCTCTATCCTAGTTCACCTCCACTATACTTATAAGAACCATGAAGGCTTATAATTTCACTATATTCCCAGAACCATGAAGGCTTATAATTTCACTATATTTCCAACTCATGATGATCATGGCTACTATCATACCCACAATAATTTAGAGTTGTAGCAATTTCCTTGTCTAAAAGGCATGTAGATCACACCGACCCCCATCGTAAACAAAGGCATACCATCCACCTACCCTATTATTGTCATGTTATCACCTTCATTGTTATCGTGACCTACTCCACTCACACCCAGCTCTTTCTAGCGACGAGTGGCCTCGTATTAGTGTAGAGGATTGACATCAATTGCAGTAAGGGTTGAAAGTAGCACTGGCTCTATATTGTGGCGTTTAATTAAAACCAAAACAATCTCCAACACTTTGCTAGCATCCTCCATATTAGAAAACCTTTTAGGGATTCATTTTTTGTAGACAACCCCTATCCTTCTCCTTCCTAAAATCTTATCGTGGCTAGTGTAAGCGCAGTGTTAAAATTTTCTCTATGCCAACAATACCGAGAGTTACTTTTTTTTCAACAATTCTTTGATATCAACAATTATTTCTTTTCTCCTAGGAACTCATGATTATAATTGTATATTTTTGGGTTATTGATATTCGCCTATATTACCTATTTTTTGTAGGGTGATCCCAAGGCCTATCCACAGGGCGAGCTTTCCCCCTAGTAATGTCTAGACTCGTTACCAAGACAACTATTCACCACAACCTCGTGATTGTTTTCACTCTCTTCTAGGGAGTGTTGTTAGCTAGCGAACGCTCGTTATGCTCTGTCCTCTTGCCTAGTATCACTCCTTCGAAACCATTCAGGTATGTTTATTGTGCTTACCCCGAACTTTGCTTTAAAAGGGTTTTATTATCAATTTATCTCAAGTAGTTTTTTAAATAAAATAAAATTAAAATTAATATTTACATAAATATTTTTCACCATCAATTATCTATGATAATCAAAATGTTACTCAAAGTTTTTCCCAATATCATAATTCAATAATCAAAATCACTAAAGATTATTCAAATATTTAAATTGGAGGGATATTACATCCTTCCCCCCTTGAACTAAACACCATCCTCAGTGTTCCAATCAAATATCCCAACCATGGAACAAAAATGTTGGTTGTAAAATTTTTATAAAACAATAAGAAAAAATAATTTACATATGAATTGCTAACAAAATTTCACCCAAGAATGTCAATTTGGTAGACTTAACTACAAGAATTAAACTTAACTACAAGAGATTACAATGGTAATTGAAAGATTTGACTACCAACCATTTTTTCATTCTCAATTACTCATGGTGTAAGAATTTGTATAAATTTTATTAAATATGTGATTAATTATACTTATTGTTGTGGTCTCTGATTTCAATTTTAGATGTTGTGATAGAGAGGAAATTATCTTGTTTGGTGTTGTTGTAGAATCCTCCACCTATCTAAGGGAATGAAGGGAATGATATGATGTATAATTCGAAGGAAACGACTCCCAAAATCTATTTCCTTTAATAAATGTGTTCACAGACATTTTATAAAAGCATTTTATAATATGTTCGAGCATAAAATTAAAAGAAATGATTTTTGTTCTCTTCAATTTTCATGATCCGTCAAAGTTAATCATCATTATAATAATAATAATAATAATATAATATTTTGTGTTCATATATTTTCATTTAATATTATTGATTGGACCTTTTCATCATCTTTTAATAATGATATAAATTTCAAATATATATATATATATATATTATTTTCAAATTTCAAATATAAAAATTAATTAAAAATATTATATATTGTAAAATTTTTAAAATAATTATAATGAAGATATTATTAATGAAAACAAAATTTACATCGTCTTTTTAATATATTTTTATTTCTAAACCATATGAAAAACTACTACATCATAAAATGGAAACAAATTTTATGTTGCTTGACTTTTGAGATAAACTTTCTAAAAAAAATTCAAATATCTTTTATATAATAAAAAAATGCCCTTTGTAGACAAAACACGACTGGGAAAAGAAGGAACTGGAATTGTGTTCACGTTCTAGGGTTTGATGTGT
>CBVK0102515858.1:0-10543 GCA_900067695.1 Picea abies
TTAGAACTAATGTAAGAATAATATCTTACTAGAGTAAAAAAAAAATGTTCTATTAAAGTAAAAAAAAAAAAAAAAAAACATTAATTAAATTGAGATACATGAAAATATATAAATAATGAAATTAATAAGAACATAACTATGGTTGTAATAGCAATTGAACTTATGAACATTAATATGGTTGTCATGATCCAGAAACCTAACGAAGGCACGATCTACCAAGTGTAGAAAAGGAGGGTTCAATCCCTCAAAAGAATTCTCAATACCAATCGATGGATCCAACCTCTCCTCACTCACACGAGGGGAGACAAAAATCATATCTTTCGAAAGAGTATCCTCTAAGTAATTAACATGTTGTATTTTTCCATCCTTGAAAGGTTGTCCATGAAATGACACCATTTGTCAAACCGATGTCATTGTTATGGGACCACAAACTCAACTGCAAGATGCAATGCGCAAAACCCTAGTTCCATTTGCTCCATCCATCTTTCAAGGATAGTATATTGAATAGTTTGAATTATATATATGAGAGAATATGATTGTCAATTGGGTCTAGCTCGAGTGGTTGGGAGGAATGATTGTTATCCTCCCCACCTAGGTTCAAGTTTGAATTATATATATGAGAGAATATGATTGTCAATTGGGTTTAGCTCGAGTGGTTGGGAGGAATGATTGTTATCCTCCCCACCTAGGTTCAATTCCAACAAGTGGCATGTTGAGCTCTTAACAAGTATATTGCCTTGAGACCTATATTGACAAAGCCTTTATGACAAATTCGGTTTACCTTGAGTACCATCCTCAAAATGAGAGAAAATACTTGGTAAGTTTCTTGGAAATATGTATTCCATAGTAACAAAAAAAATTATGAGAAAAGATGATGGAAGATTAGATTAAACAAACCAATGAAAGTCTTATAAGAAACTTCTTATATGTTTTTATAGCTTTAGTATATAATTTAATTTTTGAGTTTTGGGATAAATAGGAGATTTTGTTGTTAAGACATATAGTACCATGGCAATAATTATATAAAGATTTTTGGACTATGATGATATAGCTATGTTAAAAAGTGTTTTGATGTTATAAGGAGGGCCAAAAATCACAAAAATGTTCTTATTTTTTTTACGAAGAAAAATAATTTTATTCATATTTACAAATGATCAAATTAGGTAAATGAGATTAAAGAGTATAATAAACTATATTAATGATACGTGGAAGTGCTAAGACTACTTATACAAAGTGAGTGAGCCTAATGGTTAAGGACATGTGTTTTCTCTTAAGAAGTCACAAGTTCAAATCTAGAGGGAGATTAGGGTATATATTTATTTATATTTTTAATATATTTGAAAATTAATCATTATTTTAATTTTAAATATAATGAATAATTTATTTTATTTTTCAATTGAAAACTAAAATATTTACATAATCAAAATTAAATTATTATATATTTATTTATATTTTTAGTATATTTGAAAGTTAATCATTATTTTAATTTTAAATATAATGAATAATTTATTTTCATTTTTCAATTGAAAACTAAAATATTTACATAAGTCAAACAATTAAATGAAAACTAAAAAATTATATTGAACTAAGTTTTTATCATTTTGTAATAATTTAATTAATTATTAAATAATAATTTTAAATATCATTTTTTAATAATTTAATTAATTATTAAATAATAATTCTAAATATATAAGACTTTATTTATGGAATAGTAATGTAATTATATAGAAAATGAGGAATCATTTTTATTTTTTAAATTTCTTTTATAACATAATTGGTTAGAACTAATGTAAGAATAATGTTTTACTAAAGTGAATAATAATAATAATGTTCTATTAAAGTAAAAAAAAAAACATTAATTAAATTGAGATACTTGAAAGGATATAAATAATGAAATTAATAAGAATATAACTAGGGTTGTAATAGCAACTGAATTTATGGACATTAATATGGTCATAAAATAGGATATTTTCTACTTTTCAAATCTAGATTGTTGTCAATGTTGTTAGGCATTTGGCAAGCTCCATGCTAGCCTTTATCACTAATCTACATTTACTAATTAACTAGGAATGCCATACACAAATACGAAAAAACATCCTTGAATTTTCATGCAAAATTTTTTTGGGAAAAATATTATAAATCAACACTCATATAAAATTTCATTTTTTTTTTTTTTTCTTAAATTGAAAAATTCTGATAATTTACTTGCTACTCCAATCTTGATATGGTGTGTCAATGACTTCGGATCTTATTTTTTTTTTTTTTAACTTTGATAATAAATTATTCACACTCACACTCTTTACTAATAAAGAAGAACTAAATAAGCAACCAACAAAATAATTGTCACCAATATTTAAAAAAGAGAACATTTTTTTTCCAATAAAAAATTTCTCCCTATATTAAAATATGTGTTTCTCAAAATACAACTTATCACATGCTCTTCCTTACAGCAGAGCGATAACTAGTCAGTTTCAAAATAACTCAAACAGTTACAAACTTAAGAAATAACATTTTACCATTAATATGTATGTGATGATTAATATGGATATATGATAGGAAGAAGAGACGTGAGAAGATATAAACTCCCTCCCTTTGTTAAAAAAACAAATTTTAATTCACAAAGATGTGATGATTAAGCAGGGAAGAAGGGTTATGATTTATATGTAAAGACATTGCATTAATGATGAGAATTAGTGGTCAGTAGAGCATATGTTTCAGAAAGAAGCATAGTTGGAATTTGGAATGGAATGGAGTTGGGTTTCCGTTATCCCCACACATACATATTTTGAATTACTAGAAGTCTTGATTGCAATAACAGAGTTCACATTATAATTTGAACGAAATGGCCCCTCCACTGCTCCCTTTTTAATGCAGACAGTTAGGATTTGGGTGTCCCATTCCCTGGCAGGCAGGCGAGAAGGGCCGTATCCGGTGAACATCGGCGAGGGAGGACCACCATGACCGGGTGCAGCCGGTGCCGACGCACATGCCAGTCGGAACGCTGTTAGAATGCAAGAGTAGAATTGTGGCAAAGGTAGAACAGCCGTAGACTGGTCGCAAAGGTAGTCAGTGAGTCGTACTAACAACAACCAGTTGTAGTTGTCGTTCTAGTTGTAATTGATTTTGTGGTTGGTGGTGCCTAGTGCTGTTGTTGGGTTTGGAGAAGTGGAGAGCTCAGGTGGGTGAGGGGATTGCTTACCACTTAGAAAATACATAACAACAATGATTCCACCATCATATGAATATTATGAATGCATTGCATTCCATGGCCCGTCTTCTGCCTTGTCGATTCGATTTAGACTGGATCCGATGATCTGGTGCGCCACAGGATTTTAGGAGGCTCTCCAATCATGCCTTATATAATAATGATGGGGGTACAACCGAGTATTTGTGATTTGTTTTTGATCATATTGGAACTCTGCCGCAATAGTTAACCAGGTAGGTTTTGTTCAATGTTGGATGCTGTTTAACAGTTAACCAGGTAGGTTTTGTTCAATGCTGGATGCTGTTTAAAAAAGAGAGTGGGGACCAAGATTGCAGTGTCTGCTTCAGAAAAAGGGCGTTGTATTCAGCTTGCTAGGTACCGATAGAGTTTAAAATGTGGAATGCATATGAGTGAATGTACTGCTGTTCTACTGTTTAGTCAGTGATTTTTGGGTTACAAAATGAATATGGGTTTGGGTGTTTTGTGTTTTTGGAGTAATGGTGTTAGGTTCTCATGAAATGTTTTTGGGCTTTTCCTGGTTTTTCTTCAACGCTGGTGGATTGGAGCCTGGTAAAGCTGGGGTTACGCATGGACGACCTTTCGGTTCAGTGGAGGGGAATGCAGAGTTAGGTTTTTAACATCTTTAAAGTTCAGGGAATGGGATTACATGCATTTTCTCAGTTCGGGATTGTTGTTGAGCTGAATTTTTGACGTGGGTTTTCGCTTTTTTTGATGGATTTCTCTCACAATCGAATGCTTGCTATTTACGAGAGATGAAGGAGGTTGTTTGTTTGTGATGGATCTTGAGATGTTTTTGTTGAGTATCGGGGTTACACAAACAGACTTTAATTGAGGTTTTGATTTTTGGAGAAATGAAAGACTTATTTCTGTTAATTTTTTGAACTTGGAATTCGATAAATCTTTCCATTTCTTACATGTCCTTGTAAATCGTTAAGAAGTATACGTCTGAATCTGGGTAAGGTGACTGGGCCTGCTTATTTTTGGAATATACTTCACAGGGTAGGTTCTATCACGAATTCAAGGCATTGTGTTGCATTTTTGAGTTGCAGTCTTTTTAGGAGTTCATTTGCTGTGGAATTAAAGATAAATGGTGCTTCCAATATTGTAATTGGGCTGATAGAATACATATTCTGATAACTTTGGGATTACTCTTATTAAGCTGATCAGACTGATATCTTACATATTTTTGGCATATTGGGCTTGTGCATTTATTTCAATTTGGGACTGGACTGACAAGTACAATTGGTCTGCGGGGTTTGACAGATATGTCAGTAAAAACAAGCATTGAGAAGAAGTTCTATTTGAGTGTATAGCACTTCCAATTTTGACAGATTATTCCGGGGTGAAGAGCTTCTCCTCTGGCAACTGACTTTTAAGAAGTTTCTTGGTTCTTTATCTTTACGTCGCGGCTGATAGTAGGCGTTCTGTTTTTCTCTTCTATCAAGTTCAATGGGTTCAAGGTTCCCTTCACATCAGCTCAGCAATGGGCTGTATGTTTCAGGCCGACCTGAGCAGTACAAGGAAAGACTGCCTACCATGAGCTCCGCAGCCATGCCTTACACTGGAGGTGACATTAAGAAGTCTGGGGAGCTTGGCAAAATGTTTGATATTCCCGTGGATAATTCGAAGTCGAAGAAATCTGGACCTGTTGGGAATATCCCCATGAGGACTGGATCATTTGGTGGGGCTGCATCACATTCAGGGCCTCTCCCATTAAACCCAGGAACACGCTCTAACTTTTCAATATCGGGACCTGTATCGTCTGTAGTTCCAGGTTCTGTACCAGGAACAAGTTCAGCAAGGCAAAAATCCAACTCAGGACCACTCTCTAGGAATGGGGAATCTATTAAGAAGACTTCTGGTCCTCTTTCTGGAGGGGTTCCCACAGCTGCCCGACAAAATTCTGGGCCTCTTCCCCCTTCACTCCCTGCAACTGGGCTCATTACTTCCGGTCCAATTTCCTCAGGTCCTCTCAATTCCTCTGGAGCACCTAGAAAAGTATCTGGGCCTTTGGATTCATCTGCATCTGGTAAGCTGCACAGTGTATCCATGCCAAACAGTCAGTCCGTCACCAATCTCAGCCATGATCAAGCATATTCCTTCAAGAGAAACTTCCCCAAAGTGATCCTTTGGACTGTTATTCCACTTTTTTTTGTGGGTTTCATAGCTGGGGGTTTCATTCTGGCAGCTGTTCGGAATGCAATTTTGCTTGTTGTAGTGGTGGTTCTCTTTTGTGCTGTCGCAGTGCTTCTGATGTGGAACACTTGGTGGGGAAAGAGGGCAGTTACAGGGTTTGTGTCAGGATATCCAGACGCAGAGCTGAGAACAGCAAAAGATGGGCAATATGTCAAGGTCTCTGGGGTAAGTCTTGTTCTGCATACCCTCTATTAAATTGAATGGTTGAGAAGAAAGATAACCAGGATATTTGAATGGTGGACTCTTAATGAGAGCTTAATTATGAGAGATTGCGATCCCCTGTGGTGATTTTGAATCACGCTAACATGGAATATACTTGTTTTGCATTGCATGTTGTCTCAATATTTCTGTTTATTTTTTCTCTTTATTACATGAATGGGGACTCTCTGCTTAAAGTAGTCCTGGATTTTCTGTCAGGTTGTCACATGTGGAGGTGTTCCACTCGAGTCTTCATATCAAAAGGTTTCTAGATGTGTGTTTACATCTACGGGTCTATATGAGTACAGGGGATGGGATTCAAAGGCTGCAAATGCTAAGCATCGACATTTCACTTGGGGACTGAGATACTTAGAGGTCAGTTTTCCTACTCATTTCCTTTTGCTTAAACATGATGTCTAACGTTGGCAGCATTATTTCAACCCACCTTTTTCAGCAGAAATGGTTTCATCAGGATTCGGTATGTTTGCGGTTTACTTTTTATCATGGATTTCATCTATTTTTTGCACATTAGATAAATATGACATACATTGGAGGCTCCCTACCTGCTCATCGGATTGGGGCTGAGTTTGCATTTAGATTGTTAAAGAGTGACAAAAATCAGAAAGGAGAGGAGAGTATTAATGTGGAAAAGCAGTTGGAGTGATCATTTCCCAACTAGATGTGTTATATTGCAGTGATGGTCAGCACAAAGCATTGCCCTTACTGATTTACTTCAAGTCTTCCCTGATACTGCAATTATGGTACTGGGGCAATTTTTCAGGTCTGGGATGCACGCCAATTATGACTGTGGTTAAGATTACACAGCACAGATTCAATCCATAACAACTTCACTATCATTAGAAACTCAAATAAAACCTTGCTGACAATGCCTGCTAGAACAGGTCACGGAACATGAATAGTTAAAAGGCCATTGCTGGTTCTTAGTTAATAAACTGAAATTGATTTCAAGCAGTGCATTTCAACCAGCAAAATCAGAACAGACTTAACAATCCCTCACAATTACATAAAAGTCTAAATAAAACCATGTATTTCAAAGTTTAGTGGAAAATGAATTGCTGTACAGCATCAATGCAATATTGAAACTCTGATTGTTTTGTCCTTTCTTATTTGAAATGACTCCATGTGTCCTATCCGAAGACACGAGGCCTATATATCAACTGATTCCAGGATACCTTCTATATTGCGCAACTGTGTCTATTTATATGCCCTAGTTTATGCAATGATACTTTACAAACATTCTCTTAGGGTATGCTCATTTAGTTACCAACCCTGATAATAATTGGATCGAGCAAATTGTAACTGGTCGATATAAACATTATTTAATAAATAATAACTAATGTACTCTGTTAATATATATGGCTATTGCTAGCTCTAATCCGTACTATTTGTAAGTGTCTATGATACAGACTTAGTTCAAAATCTAGAACCATCTCTAAATTGCTGACCCTTTTTTCTACTTTGTTTTCCTGCTGCTGTACGTTTGCAATAAAGTTGAATTTAATAACTAATGTACTCTGTTAATATATATGGCTATTGCTAGCTCTAATCCGTACTATTTGTAAGTGTCTATGATACAGACTTAGTTCAAAATCTAGAACCATCTCTAAATTGCTGACCCTTTTTTCTACTTTGTTTTCCTGCTGCTGTACGTTTGCAATAAAGTTGAATTTAATAACTAATGTACTCTGTTAATATATATGGCTATTGCTAGCTCTAATCCGTACTATTCGTAATTGTCTATGATACAGACTTAGTTCAAAATGTAGAACCATCTCTAAACTGCTGACCCTTTTTTCTACTTTGTTTTCCTGCCACTGTACGTTTGCAATAAAGTTGAGGGAGAGGGCATGCTCTTTATTCTTGCATCCTCTTTTTCTATGCATCTAAACATTAAAAAAAAATAGTATATTTAAGCCTGTCTTTAGGAGAATATTGGGACTGTGATGTACCATAACCTGTGTGGCTGTGTAAAATGCTGACTGAATGTGCTGTTCATCCAAAATAGATGCAACTTTTGCAATGCTAAGGCTGAAGGAGTCTTAGCATTTGGCATTATTAGTCCTCAATACTCCATGGATGACACTGTCATTGTTGTGCTTGGATTTTGTGGACTTTGGAAGGCCTTAATGAAGGACATACTGTATACGATTTAGTCTTAGCCATGAGGTCATTAGTTTCTTAATTGCATATCTAATCTAAGATGTACAACATAACTACATATGTGATGTGATATGGATAGATTTTTTTGAGATTATGATACGATATTCTTACTTTTGCTATACAAAGAGTTTAAAATAAAGAAAGAAAAATGAAAAAAAGAAGAATATGATCACAGAGATTTTGAATCTTGATAATTCCCTCTTCACCCTAACCTTGGCCTTGCCAAAAGCTACACAAGATGGGAAGAAACCACATCAGAAGCAATAAACATGGTGCCATGCATGGCCAACTTCAGGTTGCACTGAGAAAAAAACAATATTAGGAAACTTCTTGCGAACAGTAACATAGGGACTAACGCAAGATCCCGATTACATATGCCTCTACCTGGTCCTGTGATCTAAAATGGGACATATTGAACCACTGCTATAGGACTCACCGATTAATAGAGTACATATTGAACCACTGCTATAGGACTCACAAATTCATAGAGTACATATTGAACCACTGCTATAGGACTCACAAATTCGTAGAGTACATATTGAACCACTGCTATAGGACTCATCGATTAATTGACTATTTTTTCTGTTCTGGAAAAACTTGGTGTTTTGTTTCTTTGATTTTTTCGAAAAAGTCAGATTTGGGGTTCTTTTTGCCCATTTTACTTGCTATTTTCATGTCAAGGAGGGAGAACATTGATTCAGCACACAGATAGAGGTGAGTGTGGCAATGTGATTATCTGATGTTCTTTTAAGTTTATAATTTAATTTAGTTGAAAAAATCAAAATTTATTCATTTTTTATTGTTTGGTGTTTTTTTTGCCAGAGGTTTTCCCGAGTCAACAATTTTGAACCCTCTTTGAGCCGTTGCCAAGTCCAATTTGTGCAACATTGTCAATTGAACCAATCGAGGCTTGAGAATTTCAGATGTTGTATGCCAGGGAAACAAATGAGTAGCAAATGCCCTATAGTTAGATTTGCCAAACCCAAAGTGCTAGAGAAAGTGCCATTAACTTCTATAAGTGCAGCTTCTGCGTAGTGCATGGGGACATGCTATTTTGGCGTGGTCGTGGCATTTTCTTGGTTCTGAGTAACCATGGTTGTAGAATATGAATTCATGCACATCACTATCAAAGAACATATTTGCATATCACTCCCAAATATATTTAGAATCCAAGGTGCCTTTCTGAGGTGAACTCCACAATAGGGGCAGAATGAAAGGGTAAGAAAAAAGTCCAAAGTGGCTACATAAAATAGCCCCTTCTTTTAGGAGTAGATCAAACCAAGACTCTTTTTGAGAAGCAATGGTAAAGAAGAGCGATGATCCCTTTTTATGAAACTAGGGCCATGCAAAGCTTTAAGCAACTATGCTTACCTCCACTAGGGAATCCTTACTCATGTCATAGCGGTTTATGTCAAATCACAATCGCAAAAGCAGCTATTCCAACACCTCTTCTTCTCATAGCTCAACATGTGGTTATCTACTATAAGATAAGATAAGATAATTTTATTAATGTCCAATAAATGACCATAAATAGGTTAAAGGGATTGCTAGGTACATTAGAATCAATACAGAAGTGGGAGTGTGAGTATGAGTTGCAAAGAGCTTGGGAGAATCCGGGAATCACAAAGAAAAAAGAATCCCCACAAGACTTCAAGAGCTTGGGAGAATGTCTATTGAAGATACTGGAAGATTTGGAAGAGTGCAAAGGAACTCCTGATGGAAGACTGTCTATATGAATTAGAGTTGGAAGATCTGGAAGAGTGAGTTTATGGTGCATCTTGTTGCTTGGAAGAGGCCGCCCTCTCCGAAGATTTGGAGGAGGAGGAAGAGGAATGTATGTTATCACTGGAAGATTTGTCTCAAGCTTGAACATGACATTGTTGCATGGGTTTAGTGGGCAAAGGTTGGATGTACCCCATGATGTCATGGATCTAGAAGTTGAGGTAGTATTGCTTCCCGCATGTCTCTTGATACCTTTGTCTGTAAGCATGAGGAAGAAGGAGGTGATCGTCTTAGTAGTGTTTGGCGGTGGGGGTGTTGGAACAACAGGTTTATCTCACCTCTGGGTCTTTTGTAGACAGTTTGTCGATAGTTGAAGGTCGATTGGTTGGTTGAGTCGACCAAAGGTTGTCCTAACTTAGTTGATTGGTGCACAGGTTGAGGCAAAAAAAACAAGAGATCTGGGCCCACCTTGTTAGAAATCCTACACTGAGGATAAGTTTTCCATAGAGTAAGGACACAAAAAGTGAAGTCAAGTTATCTCATTGTAAGATTAAGTCCCAACCATTGATCTAGATCAAGATCTAATGGCTAGGATTGTTTTGATGGCACTCACATGGATTGCCATAGGATTTAAAAGGGGGGCGAGTCAATGCACTCCATATATACAAGAGAAAGAACTCGAGCCATATAGTAGTTAGGCTGGTCGAGTTAAAGGGAATGAGGTTGTACCTCTGTACGATGCTGTACAGTCAAGCACCCAGGTACAGGATACAGTCGAGCTAGGGCCAAGTAGACCGGGTTGAGTTGTTGGTTAGAAGGGCCAAGTCTGGGTTAGATTTCTCTAACAGAGATAGGGACTGTCATGTTGATTGAAGAGACCCGATACAAAGCAATTTCGTACAACATAAATCGTACAATTGCTTGTGTAATTTATTTCAGAGAAATAAATAGAGGAGAAACTTGCCGTTGCTTGTGTTGGGTGGTTGTTCTCTTGCATAACCAAAGATTTGTGTGCTTTTA
>CBVK0102515860.1:0-31102 GCA_900067695.1 Picea abies
CACCACCTTAGGAACATGGGACTAACCGCCCACTCAAGGTGATGTTGTCGGTTTGGAAGTTTTCTAACACTTGCGAATTTTGGTGTAATGACAAACCTTAACATGGTATCAGAGCCTTGGCCCAGGTTCAATTCCCCCAAGTTACATCGAAGGGGAGGTGCCGCATCTTTGGGAATTGATCTCATTTACTAACACCTACGGGTTTTGGTGTAATGGAAAACCTTAACAAAGTGATGCCCCAACACACAACACCATTGATTTGTATTATATATTAATATAAAAGTATAGTTACAAAGAACTTATGGGAACAATCCATCCCACATTCCCCCTTTCATCAAAGATTCAATTACTCTGATTCAACCCCAAGCTAGTATACGAATACACTTGCCACTCTCATACCTACCAAGTGGTTCATTCCACAACCTGATGTTGCATCCTCTTTTGCATGAGGGATACACCATGTACTAAGGTGCTACCTATATGCTTGAATAACAGGGCTTACAACAAACCTAGGGAAATCAACTTGCTTATGGATAGATTTTTACAACTAGGACCAAAAAACTCTTTGGGGTATCGGGTACAACTGATCATGCACCCCCTCATTACAACATTTCATCACTTGGGTTGTCATCTTGCTCCACTTCCCATGTGATCTCTTGCCAACATCTTCTCTCCACCGCTTCATAGTGGGTTCTTATATTCAATAGTGACTTCGTACAAAATTTTTGTTACAGATTTGATCTTTGCGATTTCTTCGATGAACCATAGAAATCTTCAATCTCATTGCTGGAAAAAATTCTTGTGGACTTCCTTCTTCGACAACTAACCTTTCTTCATTTGGGATGTTTTCACCCAGGGGTTTTTCGACTTTCTTGTCTTCTTCGCTCCACTTCGATCCTTCCTTTATTGATTCACCTCTTGCTTCACTTCTTGCAACGATCTGTCGATCCTTCCTTTATCGCTCCTCTTCAGCGATAGCTTTGCTTTCTTGCAACGAGTCTTTTTCTACTTAGTGTTTATGCCGATCCTTTCTTTTGCTAATGCATACGATCTATCAATTATTCACTTGGGATCTTTTCACCCAATGATTATTTCTTGTCTTTAATACTTCAAGCTTCTTGTTGACTGTATGGCAACAATTCTTCTTGCCTTGAAGACTTCTTGGATGGCACTGCGGACCAAATCCCTTCTTCGCTCCACACAAAAGCGTGATCTTTCTTAGAGACGAGAGATTTTTCTTGTTTTTTCACACCAATTTGATTTCCATCCAAATTCATCCAACCTCTTCAAGGCCACACTCCACCTCTGCACGACTTGGATTCCTCACCCATCGTGCCCTTTTCTTGGCTTTACATGATCTTTAAAATCACATGACCGCATCTCATGCAAGTCGATCCTCTCACACAAAACAAATATGTATCTTTAAAATCACATGACCGCATCTCATGCAAGTCGATCCTCTCACACAAAACAAATATGTGTTTTGACTTTACACAACCTTTTAAAATTATAATAAAACATTTATTTTTATTTTTTTATGAATGCTAAAATAAATCTTACATCATTCTTGAAAATTAAAATAAAACCCATGTCCTTCTCTTTTAATTAAAATAATGCAGCTTCTCATCTTCTCACATCTTCATGTCTTCTCAGCGCTTTCTCACGTCTCTTCTCACATCTTTGGTTTCTCATGTCTCTATGGCTTCTCCGCAATTTCTCATGTCTTCTCGAATTCCTTTTCTTACTAAACCGCCATAGGGTTTAACACTCCAGACTTCCTTGTACACGATCTATTAATCCTCTTATGTTGATCCTTCTTGCTTTATCAATTTTCTTCGTGCAATATTGTTTAATAAAAAATCCTTTCTTGCCTTATCTCCACACTAGCGTGTATTGCTCCATGTTCCTTTTTTTCTTTATATTAGACTACCTATCTTGTGCCATGATCCCTGGGTACCTAGGCCATATCGTGAGGGAGTGAGGCCCAGATCGACTCTAATACCACTTGTTCATTTGGAGAATTGATGCCCCAACACAAAACACCATTGATCTATATTGTATATTAATATAAAATTATAGTTACAAATATGTTACATGACGTTAGTATAATTGATCAACTCCCTGTAACCGTAAACAAACTAATTAGAGATGTAATTACCTTGTTCTAACAAAGTTATAGTCCAGTGGAATGTGGTTCAACAACAAGTAGGTGGTAGTTTTCTGAAATTATCCCAGCTTTAATTCCCATTGTTTAATGCTTGCATCTCTTATTTATGTTGTACCTGATATTAAAAAGGAAAAATAAAAAAAAAAGATTCAAGGTTACGAACCATCTGAACATTGATATTTTGAATACAACCTGAGTGGGCCCAATGGTTAAGAACATTTGTTTCCTACTAAGAGGTCACAAGTTCAAATCCAAAGGGGGAAGGGTATGTATACCTCCGTAGACTTTAGTAGTCAAATCCCTACGTGGAGGGATAACGATCATGGGAAAAAGGACACTACAAAATGTGATCCAAATGATGCATACACAAAAATTCATGCTCGAACAAGTAGCTATTAAAACCATTCGACACCATGTCTTCGACTAGAAACATTTCAAAACAAGCCTCCCTTTAAATTGGATTGCAAAAATAAAATATTGAGAGTATCGATATGGTCGCTTCTTTTCTGATCCCTATAGCCAGGAAAAACAATAACCACTGACATTATCAATGTTAATTGACATGTATCTTCCTATATACACAATCAACAATTAATGTTGAATTGGCTGGTCGTTATTGTTCCAATTCCTATGGAGCATAATGGGATTGAGACCTTCCACAACCACATTTAAGTGATTGGTGTACATATTCACAATTGTAATGTCCCCACTTTGGGACATCATCACAGTGCAAAGACTTATGATGACCAGAGTAGCCAGATGGATGTTATAGCGAGTACAGGGGTATTTGAGAGGCATTGTGGGGTCCAGTTGCCATTGATCATCATAATCCATCATTATGAGCCATTCCACAAAGGTTGGCTTTGGTTTCGTTCCATTCCGACGATTTCCATGATTTTGACTATTTTGAGCTATAAGTTAATTAAAATCAATGAAGAGGTCATTTTGGGTACATTACTTGGAGGAACCTCTCAGTGTAATAGCTCATTGGAATCGGGAGAAGCAACACTACAGGATGGGATGGCTAGAAGTTATATATATATATATATATATATATATATATATATATTTCCACACGCCTAAGGTGATCAAATTTGACTACATCTTCGTCATTCTAAGGGAGTTAGTTATACTTTGGGTTATATACTTTGATTTGTCTATCAAGCAGTGATGCATGGAATTTTTTTCCTATCCATTGTGTGTTGAGCTGTTCTTCAGTTCTGTAACAGTCTCTTTAGACACCATCTCTTCTTGGAGTTCATTGTTCTTCACTTTTGTGATTCCCTATTTCTCCAACATGGTATTAGAGTTGTTGGTTTGAGACCCAACCTATTGTCTACAAGTCGTTTCTAAGGTTGTCACTTGCATGCGCTTCTAATGAGTTTGATCTCCTTGGTAGGTTGGCTCAGGGTTTTGACTTGCGGATTGGATTAGGGTTTTGTAAAGTGATTATGAGTTCTAAGCAAGAACTTGTGGTATTGAATGGCCACAACTATAGCATGTGGGCACAAGACATGGAAATGCTATTAAAGAGTAAATCACTTTGGCAAGTTACAAAGACTACGGTTCTAGAGCCTAATGATCATCAACATAACTTCATCATCGATAGGAAAAAGGAGGAGCTTGTAGGAGTTATAACGACCTACATCTCCATGGAGATTTGTTTTCATACAAGTGGGATCTATTGTCCAAATCAAGTCTAGAAGAAGTTGAAGACTCTATTCGACAAGCTCGATGAAAGTTAGGTTATGCAAATTGAGAAAGAGTTGATCTGTTTTAATCCTCCCTTCTTTGAGAGGATTGAAGATTATTTATCTTGTGTGAAGGAGCTACAATTGAAATTGGATGAATGTGGAAAGGCTTTTTCTAATAAAGATGGTCAAGTTATAGAACCAATTATTATGAATTTAAAAACACCCTATGATGTATTATGTTTGACATTTTGTGTGGGTTGAGCTATCATAAAAGAAGATGGTAAGGACTATACCTTTGATTCTTTTTGTGGTTCACTAATTAGGGTGCAAGGAAAGTTGCTTCACGAATATAAACTTGAGATCAAGCAATATACCCATCTCCTTAAGGGAAAAATTTGATAGAACTATAGAGAAAGAGGTTGAGAATACAATCATCAAGATTAGTTGTATAAGCCGACGATGAGTTGAAAGAAGTTGAAAATACAATCAAGGGAAAGATTATGGAGGAAACTATGATAAGGATTGTATCGACCAGATTGACTAAATGAAGCATGTAATTTGCCATCAACTAAGAAAGGTAAGATGGAGAAGAATTGTTGCTACTGTGGAAAGACAAGACATGTCGAGAAGACTTGTTGGAATTGTTAGCTTTTGGGGTTACTTCGAAAGTGTTTACACCATGTTTGCGGGTGCTTCATGTGATGTGGGGTGCAGGTGTATGGATGATCCCTAGGTTGTTTGATGATGGACATGCACATGTGGAGGTGGCTTAATCTTGGATTGCTAGACCTTGCTTAATGCTTGTGGCATTCTTTCTTGGAGTGTTGGAGACCTTTAGACAACTTGTTGATTTCTTCATGATGGCCACATGGAGGTCGAGTTACTTGCTAGGAGGATGCCTTGCTTTGGATGAGGAGTGCTTGACATTTTTGGAGGAGGGGCATTGAGCCCTAAATGGCACGGACACATGGATGATCCCTAGGTTGTTTGATGATGGACATGCACATGTGGAGGTGGCTTAATCTTGGATTGCTAGACCTTGCTTAATGCTTGTGGCATTCTTTCTTGGAGTGTTGGAGACCTTTAGACAACTTGTTGATTTCTTCATGATGGCTACATGGAGGTCGAGTTACTTGCTAGGAGGATGCCTTGCTTTGGATGAGGAGTGCTTGACATTTTTGGAGGAGGGGCATTGAGCCCTAAATGGCACGGGCACACTTGGATTGCCTGAATGGAGGCCTGTACTCGACTTATGCTAGTATGGGTTGAGGGAGTGAAGATGTACCTTATCGTGCCACTCTAGGTCTTCGAGCCAGTCCTCGGACTAGAGGGGGGTATCCTCAGTATTTCCTAAGGCAAGAGTTCTCGTTTGTCGACCAACAACAAACTATTTATCTTTGAAACTCTGATTGGATTTACAATAAATATTGATGATGCATGAAGTTAATCTTTGCACCTAGGTTTGAAAAGATGCTTTGATATTTTAAAATGATCAACGAAACAAACTCTTTAGAACTACTAGGCATAGTATCTAAAGACTGGTGTGAAGAGGTGCCTTAATCATGCTTTCAATCTCTGAAGATAACTAAGTAGAAAATGAATCATGCATATAGAAAGAGGGCAAAGCATACATTCTTATTAAACACGTTCATGAGATAGAAAATCAAATGGGCCAGGCAAAACAAAGATCCATTGATTTATTCAACACCATGGAAGACAAAAATATGAAAGGAAACCAACATAAATTTGCTTGAATCTTATCTTGTCTTCTTCTAGTGATGTTATTCTTCCTTCAAGAGCTTTCTTAGAGGCATATAGGGAAACACTGTTTCTATTAAAAAAATCAATCTCCCCCTACAATTGCTTTTCTTACAATGACAACTTTTGCATGAGTAGGAGTGCTATAGTTGGTTTGGTTCCTCCCAAGGCTTTGATTTGCTCTTGCTTCTCTTTTAAGATATGAACAACCTCAGCAGTGGTTTGGGGATCCTTCCCTAAAGAGACAAGCTTTTCTTCCAATAGCCCTTTTTCTGCCTCCAAGGCCTTCACCTTCAGGGTTAAGTACCGATTCTTTGAGATTATGGACCTTGACTTCCTCATGAATTTCTCATTTTCAAAGGCAGCCTTGATGTGGCCATCATAGGTTACATTGTTGGAGCTCTTGGCCATCCCGATGTTGTTAGTAGGAGGCAATTCAAAAGTTTTAATTTTGACTTGGGCTGCTCTCCAATTCTCTGGTCTCATGGTTGACAAGTATGGGCTCAAAGGTGGTCAAAGTGAGTTCATCTATGAGGCCGTCATACATGGGGAGCAACCTAGGTTGTGCAAGAGGTTCATCAGGCTTTGAGGAAGAGAGGTGGTCTTCTTTGGAACTGCTCTTCTTCTCCTTTTCTTCCTTAATGATGTCACAGGGATCTATGGATTCCAAGGTTTGAATGTTCTCAAACAAAGGAAGGGAAGAACTAGTCTTTTGAGAGGTCTTATCACCAAGTGTGTTGGGAAATCCTCATGGTAAACTGTATAAGTAACTTTCAGAATTTGGATGGAGTAGGGTGGATTGAGTGGATTGGGTCATCTGGGAAGAGACTCCAACTACCCCTTCTCCATATATTCTACCCCTTCTATTGATTTGCTTTTGTCTTCTTCTCTTATCTTTCCTACTACCCCTTTTGTCACTACCCTAGTTTGTTCTGTTGCTTCTCTAGTTGCCTTTTCTATTGCTCCAATTATTCCCTCTCCTTCATCCCCTGTAACTGCAACCTTTGGAGGCTCTCCTATTAGGTTTTTTTCTTGTAGGGGGGGGAATTTGTCTTATGAATCTCTGCTTGACATGCTCTTGATATCACTTGTCGACCTTCTCTTGATGTTACAAAAGTGGATGGAGGTCTGTCTTCTTAGTGAGCGAGGTCCCAATGTTAGCCCCCATTCCCAATCTCTTTGGCCTTCTGATTACAGGTATGGGGTCGATTGGACCTTGCTCATCCTTTCCTATCCCACCAATCTCTTTCAATCCCATAGAGGTGAGCATATGGAAACCCTTTAGATAGACTTGCTTGGCTGGTGGGTTGGGATTGCTTGGTTTGTGCTATTTGCTGTGCCCACATAATGGGGATTGGGGATTCTTCCATCCTCATTATTAAAATGTACCTTGTCATAAAAATTAGAGAATTTCTAGTCTTTGGGTAGGTTACCATAAGGAATCTTTTTTGTGCTTAGGACTAACCTCATCCTTGACCACACTACCATCTTTTTCTTGCCAAAATTGTCCTCCAATATCTCTTTCCTTCTTTCCTCAGCTAGGCCATGAATTTCATGTCTTTAGCTGTGAGCCTGTGACTACTGCATTTTCAGGCCTAGTAGAAAGTGAAATATTCTAGGGCCTTAGGTTGGTGAGAAAGTGGAGGAGGGAGAGGTTGTTTCATCATCTTGCTAGGATTATCTTGAGCTTCTATGATAGCTTTTACTTGCATCTAGGAATGTTGGTTTGCTAGCTTCTCTTGTGCAAGCCTATGTTCGTGGTCATTAGGTCTATGATTAATGTTCCCCTTTAGCTTTGATATTACAGAGCGAGGATCATATTTCCATGGGTTGTGCAAAGGAAAATTCATTTTTTTCAATATTTTGGCTGCTTCTTTGGCCCCTTTGTGGTTGGAGAAAGCATAACCACCCAAGACAATGGGGTAGATTATATGGCTTTTCTTCTTTGACTTTGTGAAGCATATCTCATGTATATGCAGGAGGTACTTGACATACTCCAAGATGAACACCCTTGGTGTGAGGAGCTTAGGCAACCTGTAGGGAGCTACCTTTGATTTGTACAGCCTGATCATTGTATAATCTTCTATTGAGAACCAGTCCCCTCTCCTGCAAAGAGCATTTGTGTATAAATATGACTTAATTTCATTTGGCATTTTAATTGGTTCCTTCCCAGTGATAATAGAGAATGTTGCATACATGAACTTGTTTATATAATTTAACAGGGAGCAATCATTTTCATTCCTAACCTAAGGGAACTAATCGATACACTTGGTGGTTTGGTCTTCCTTTGATAGTTACGACCCCAGGTGGGCTAATGAACCACTTTGGTAATAAATAAAAAAGTAGACAAGGTACAAAGGGTACCTTTAGAATTTCTCAAAACTAAAATTGTCAAGCTGTTCCCTCATGTTTTGAAAGATGGGACTAAGGGATGATGAAAGCAATCAAGAAGGACTAACATTGCCTCATAAACCATAGAGTCATGATCTCTTCCAAAGATGATGGTGAACATGGATATGGACTCTTGAATCCAAGGAAATAATTTTTTTGGCTAGGAATGGTGGGGACGAGTCTAAGAGCCGACTTTTTTTAGGCACTAGTCTGGTGAACTTACACTTTCTCTTCTTTGCAATTAAGTTTAAGTACATTCCCCCACATTATTCCATTGACATGACCTCTGAGTCTATGGATGTCTCCAACATAGTAGATATGAAATTTGGCCGTGATGGTAAATAGCTCGTTTTGGCCATTGGAGGTGAGGACAACAGATGAGCCAGGGTCATAATTTTTGGCGCATGATTCAACAAATTTTGGGAATGGATAGTTTTCTAGAACTATGTGTTGTGTAAGGCCAAAGGACTAGTGAGAATTTCAATCATGTTTGTTAGGGATTTTCCATTATAAGCACCAATAAACTTTCTGGGGTTGGTCGAGCTTCGGACTAGAGGGGCTACTTGGGCCTTGGACTTCTTTGGCATATTGAAACAACTCTTAGAGGAAAAACTTGAATTAGAGAGTAGTAGCTGTACTTACTTGAAAATAGAGAGATACTTAGTTGGTAGCGCTAGCTCACAAACTCAATGGTGGAGAAATTCTAATTTTTGACGGGAATACATTGGGAATGGCCTTATTTTCTTTGGTCTCCAAAGCTCTTTCTGTCTTCGGGCTTTTGTACATAATGAGGGGAGAAGGGAGGGTTATTGAGTTTTAATGTAGCCAGTAGTGACTTGTGCATGTCATTACTGTCGACAAGAGTAATAATTGGCAAGTTTTTGGCTTTGCTGTCTTTTCCTTTTTGGACTAGGGTACGTGGCAGTCTTCAATTTGTTTGGAAAATATACTTAGGGACTTTGAGATCGAATCTGCATCCTCATTAGTTGCTCCACGATTCTCTATAGGGAATATTCCTGAAAATGGTGCTGCAGTTTTTAACATTAGTGGAGTAGAATCCCACGAACCAATAGGAGTTGTAGATCTACCATGCAGAGTAAATCTCAGTTGTTTGCAACTTTTCCTCCGTCACTCCCTCTCCCTTTTCCAAAATCCTTCAACCCAATAAGATTCGTTGAGCTTGTGGGTGGGGTAAATGTCGGTCGTTCGTGGCTTTTCCTCCATTGGGCCCTCTGCCTTTCCCAAAAACTTGTGAGCCAATAAGAGCCATTGATATCGTGGGTGAGGTAAATCTTGACCGCTTGGGGCTTTTTCTTTATTGGACAATAGACGTTGCAAGGTGCTGCCAGTCGTAGATCTAGTTTAGGGTGATGAATGCTGGCCATCCATTACTCCTGGGCGCATAAACATATTGTCTTGCTTACTTCAAGGGGCGTCTAGGAGGTGGGTGAATTTGTGACGAGTATGTAACCTCAGGAGGAGTGTTCCAGAGGAACAACACCGTGCAAGATGGGGTTTAGCTTGGTGTTCTATTTGGAGTTGGAGTAATCATGATCATTGAATTGTGGAGCTGCCTTGTTTTAGATCTTGCAAGTTAAGTAGGAAAGACATTTTCTTTTGGAGGGACCTATAGGATTATGAAACTAGGACTTGGAAGGAGTAGAGGGTTTTGGCTTGTTAGAAAACACTTTTGTCCTTTGATGAACCTTCCTAGGTCTCGTAGAGGTGACATGTCTTTGATTTAGGTGAATCACTATCTAACTCAGAAGTGTGGGAATTCACCTAGCACTTAGTGCCTCCATCAACAAAGATAAGTTGAAACAAAGAGGTAATGAGCCTAGTGGAACCTGGTCAGGAGTAGCCCCACAGAGTCTCTTGCCTATGGATAACCGTCTATTGGACATATAAGGCTGGGATCACTGATCATGGTTGTGAAAGGTCATAAGGTAATCACTTGTGTCTTGGAATAAGCAGTGAAACCTCCCCTAGATCCCATAGTATCGGGGATACTCGAAGACAAAATGTTCTTTCGACTCAATCTCTTGGGAGATGGCATAGCTAGTAGATCCTCTCGGACCTTGGGATGTGGTGGGCCATCTTCATCCATAGGTTATGTGAGCAAATTTGCAATTGGTTGAGTGAGTTCCTGAGGCCATGAACCCACTAACACATAATGTAGTTGGGACAAATAATGAGACTATTGTAAATGTACATGAAGTGCTCATAATAAAAGGGCACCTTGGGATTAAGAGTTTGAGGGGAGAGACCCAAGTGCTTTGAATTTATATTTGATAGATGTTCTTCCTTCTACTCTATTGATCTTTTCTTGCATTGGAAGGAGATGATTAGTGGCATCCAAAGAGTCATTGAAAGAGGGAGACACTCAACGAATATTCTAATGCATTGAAGGAGTGACACGGCCTTTGAGAACCAACTTTGTATGTGCCATGAAAAGCCTAGGGAGGCAACCCCCTTGGAGGAGCAAAGAGCGGGATAGGGATGTCCATCACGCCCAAAATCAGAATTTCCTAAGATGTGGATCCTATGTAGAAAAAAGATGAGTTTGAAAATGTATCCAAGTGTAAAGGATGATCCCCAAACTCGGTGTGGATAGTAACATGTAGGAGCATCCGTTTGCAATGGATTATACATCAGAGTATGATAAAATAAACTCTCTCAAAAGGTGACCACTCCGCTAAAGTCAAACTAGATCTTTGGACCTTAGTGCCATAAAGAACAGTGGGTTTATTGATGGTGTCAAAGAGGAACAATTTCGTTGGGATGTGGACCCCATGAAGGTGTGGTCGGGAAGGGGGAGTGGAGTGGAGACATAGAGACCATGGATATGGGGTATCGGAGCCTAATTTACCAATATATAATCTACAACACTAGCATTGCCACTGTGAGAAAACGAGTGTACTTGTCAAATTTTGGGTAGCACAAAAGATCGTTGGAAATGAGAAAGTCATGTGATTCACTAGTTTGCAGAAGGTGTCCTCATAGGTTCTGATTGGACTATACCCATCAATTGACTTCCTCTGAGTACCAATGAAAGCTAGGTCAATTTCATGGAGGTAAAGGGCATCCTTTGCATGGTCATGGGTCGATGCTGAGAGGGTCTTGGTGCTCATGTGTTGAAATTACCCAAAAGTATGACATTGCCTCGAGATGAATACATAGAGATCTCAGGACCAAGATTGAGAAGGGGATCACCATCAAAATGCAAGGCCAAAGTAGCAAATGTCAATGCATATGTTCTTGAGAGGGGATGTGTAACACCACCAAACCACATCAATCTGGAATGTATGTCAGAGGCCAACAGTGACACATTGGACCAAACACTATCACATTAGAGGCAAACAACACCCCCCACATCTACAAATGTTCAATGATATCTTGTAATATCTCGCAATGACCTCTTTGGAATCTCACGTGTCTTGGTGAGGAAAATGAGATCCTGCATGGAAAGCACATCCAGAAAGGTACCTAGAGAGGACAATATGTAGCTGTTGCAATTCCAACATGGAATAGAGAGTGGATGCTCCCTCCTTAACCTGGCATGACTATCATTTGGTTGGCCAAGGACCTGGCCACCTAGGTGGGTGAGAGTCATGCATAACAACTCAGGCTTTAGAGAACGATCCACTTGTTCTCCTTTCTAGTTGAATGAAAATGTCAATTAAAAAAAAATGAATTGTGGGCAGAAAGGTAGAATTAGTTACACAAAAAATAAGGGCATTGCTAATGTGATAAGAGAAATGCCCAAAATAGTCCAACACATTAGAGGTATATGTCCAATGGAGTAGATATGTGGCACGCCCATGTGGATGTAATGCCGATGCATCAAAGAGGCATATGATGTTTCAACAAATAAAAAATCTGGCATTATATGAGTGTAGAGAAGTCAATTCACTTTTTTGTAGACATAATCATTGAATTGTAAAATCATCCACTAGCATGGTGTAGTGTTGATGTGGGAAAACACCATTGACATGGCAAGAATTAACTAGATGTGATAGAGAACTTGGCATACATTTTTAGAGTTTTTTGTTTTATGTTCTTTGAAAATTGAGAAACAAAGGTATTAAAATATCTGTCAAAGACAATTTCTTTAGGAATTGCAAACATATGAAACCCAAGAATGTAAGTATTGGTCGGAAATGTCTGTTGCACATTAACTTTCTAGAACGAAGTCATATGTGACATTTTAAAATTATATGTTTGTTTTGATCACAATAATGATATATATGTTTTGGTGACAACATGTATTTTTGGAATTTGGTAAAAGAAATTATACATTTATAACGTTTGGCCTAGTAAGCTCAATGCTTTTTGGTGTCTAGTTTGGAACTGGCCATTTCATCCTTACGAAATAAATATTTAGATAGATGAAACTAAACGTAAAATTGTTTGCCCCTAAGAAGACCAACTTCAAAATGTTGTAAAACATGGTGAGCAAAAGGTTGATATTATCCCAGGAGAGCAACATATGGTTATTTTCAAGTGCAATGGAAAAGATTAGTGGAGTCTTAAGATGACTCAATTGACTTGGAAAAATTATGATTCAATTGTGTAAGGAATCTAGGGAAGTGGGTTCTAACAGAGTAGCCCAAATCAACATGATAAGGCAATGCGACTAGCAAAAACATAGTTATTGTAGAACTAGAGACATCGCATACCCAAATGGCTCTTATAGTAAATGGGAATGTACCACCACTAGTTACCCATGTGACTTGATGTATTAGAGATAATTGACATGCATGTAGGAAAGATAGGGTACATGCATTCATAATAATAAAACACACAAGAATTATTTTTGGAGTTCTCCTTTCTGTTTTTGGAGGCGGTTGCCTCAGTCCTTTGGAGGGTTGGTAAACCCTCAATTCTGTTGAGTTTCGGTGGGCTAGTTCTCACCCTAGCTCAACCCTTGTTTACTCTTACCTCAGAGACAACCACTGGTGATCTAGAGGTGCGTTGAAGGTTCTGTGGCTGCATCAGAGGACCAAAACCATCTTCAAGAGAGGCCAAGCTGCAATTGTGACCTGTAGAGAGCTGGAAAGGTGGTTCTGGGGAGGCCGAGTGCATCTGAAGCTGTAACAAGAGGCCGCAACTCATCTTCTGTAGTTTGGGGAGCGACCGTGCCCAGTTCAGTAAGCCGTGGCACCTGGTAGGAGGCCAATGACCCCCGGTTGAGGCCAGGAGCTAGCCGGACTGTCTAGGAGGATTCTTGGTGGATGGATTGCAGACCTCGGAGCAAGGAGTGAGGAGCTTGGGGGAGGACCGAACCAACAAAGGATCAACAACCCATCACTCTTAGCCAAGGTTCAGGTTTCTGATCTGGTTAGATGTTTTTGTAGCAATAAAACAGGTCTAGTAGCTCTCGGAAATTGGTATTTTGTCTATTGAACTGTCTAGGGACTGCTGGGACACAATTTAAGGCCTGCCAGTAATTGGTCTGCTATATTGCTGAGTTAGGAGTCAGTATTTTTGGAAGCATTTAAATTCTGTATCTGGTTTAGTATTCCTGTGTGCGCTAAGTGGGATGGCAACCCCTTTGAGGGTTTACTACTGGTTTAATATCAACTGGACATTGGATACTGTATGGTATATTTTCTGCTGATATTACTGTGCAACAAACTGAAAATTGGTGTTGGTTCGATTCATGTGTTGGTTATGTATAAATGCTCTCTGTTTATGGTGAAAATAATGTGTGGGATATTACACAAATAACGTGTCTTTCAGCTGGCCTGGTTCCCTAGAAACCCTAGGGATTCTACAGTGGTATCAGAGCTGGTGATCTTGCCAGCCTGAAGGGGTGTTCAGTGGAAGAGAAATCTGCAGCAGTCAACTGAGGTCAAGGACAACATACTGAGGTTGGAAAAATGAAGACCAAGAAGGAGCTCATGGTTGAAATAAAGTGGGAACTAGCGGTAGACAAGTACAAGCCTTACTATCAAGAGTATTTGGCAATAAGTAAAGAGTTTTGTGCAACTATGTCTTTTCGAGACTATTGCACCATCAAGTATGGAAGATGGCCCAAAGGCCTAGATGAGGATTCCTTCAATGGCACAAGATGAAAATTGAAGGAAGATATGGAAGAAGAGCAGAGGGATCCATTGGTGGCACAAGCACATTCCCATGTGGAGGAGCGTGCATCCAACCATGATGAGGAGGACCAAGCAGTGGTCTATGATGAGACCGTTGACACTAGTATGTTGACGGGGTCTGTCACTAGTACTAATGATGAGGGGGCAACGTCTTGTCCCACCTATGTTGATGATGACATGACAACACCTCATGCACCATTAGTCGTGTCCTACGAGGTCCTTGACACCAACACCTTTGACAGACATGTTGATGGCATACACGTTGAGGATGCTTATGATGATGAGGGTATGCTAACACCCAGCTACGATGAGCATTCGACATCCCATCCCACTCATGACACCCCTGATGATGAGGAGGGCATGATGGTAACCACATATGATGGAGGAAGGGTGTTTGAGAGATCGCCAGGGGACATGGATCCTTTTTTATAGGAGTCATGAGTCCCATCATGACATGGTATCACCGAGTGCATCGGGTGATGATGATGAGGAGAGCACTCTTACAGATGATGGTTTAGACCATTTGAATGCGGTTGGACAGAGACCGTTAGCACTGTGTGACTTGGAAGATCGCTTGTTGGTGACCGAGGATCAAATCACACAGGTATTGACCAGGACCGATGGAGCTCGTAGATTCCTTGAGGATATTATGAGAGAGCTCAGATAGAGGAGAGACACAGTAGAGTGGAAGGTGGAGTCACTAGTGCTCACCTGCGCATCGACAAAGAAGCACTAGAGTAGTTGAAGTCAAACTACTTGCAACTGTTTATGGATAAGGACCTTGCTCTCAAGTTTATTGAGGACAAGGCAGGAGAGGTTGAGGATCTTTGTTATCAGTTGAACTTGGTACGCTCTTCACCACTTGCGGCAAAGACTCCATCAGATTTGGCAGCCATGATATAGGCGGGTGTGAGTGTCACGCATGATATGAGGGAGGAGCCTCTCGTGACGAGTTTAGATGAGGAGCATTCCGAGTTGCCTGTACTCAGGAGGAGCCATGACTCCAAGAGTTTGGATTGCACTCTTAGGGATCATGAGCCCTTCCTTCTAGAGAGCACATTAGAGGCTTAGGAGATAGTCGAGCACCTTCCTTGTGGACCAGCCCGCAAGGAAGTATATGCATCCATGGATTGGGTGGACAGGTACATGACAGGTATGGATACACCCTGGGATATAGATACAACCATTGTCAACAAAGTGTTGGGTTTAGTAGCTCGCACATGACACTAGATGGGACAGGGGGACACAGTGGTGTGCGACAGTAGGCAGGGGCCTTCATTGGCACACAGTTGTGGGCAACAGAGCTTTGGAGCATTTCCACCAGGGAGACCTCCAGATAGAGGCTTCGAGCACACCCTTGATTTGAGGTTACCCAGGATCGGAGAGCGGATGGGTGAGCCTCGGGGAGCAACATACACCTCGATAATCGAGCTTCGACGAGGATGTCAACAGATGAGGATTAGGGAGCCGACTACTTACATGTCTGTTCCCAAATATCATCAAGGGATCTTGGTCGTGCCCTTGGGGTTGACCAACACAATAGTCACCCTCCAGTCTTGCAGGTAGCTGTCGAGGCATCTTTCGTTGTGGTTTGATGCCCTCAGTAAGACATGGGAGGATCACCTGAGTCAGTCGGATGAGATAGGTAGCTTGGTGGCGATGGCAGAGTTCAGGATGCAGGATGCACATGGGGAGTCTCAAACCCTATTGGGGCGGTGCACAACGTTTCCAGCAGCAGGCATTGGGAGTGGTGGACTTCCAATGCGATGGTGGGACCGTGGCATTCATCTAAGTGATGGATTGCTTTGGGTGAGATTGACGATCGACAGAGCTGAGGTAGTGATTGGTCTGCATCGTGGAGGGAATGAGGTAAGATGAGTTGTGGAGTTTTTCTTTTTCCTCATGATACCTAGGATTGAGGGTAGCCATGTATTGACCAGTGTTGACTTTACTAAGATGTCTTGGTCGAGTATGGTCCATGATAAGGAGTTCCAGGAGAGGAGAGCACAGTCTGAGCATGGTGGTCAGACGATGGTGATTGGAGGGATGCGTCATCAGCACAATGGTTCCTCTCGACGACTAGCATGGGACCTCGGAATTGCAGTTGCTGACGTGTCGATAGCTGACACCGTTGGGATTGCTAGTTTGCGTTCTCCAGAGTTTACTCTTGGAGTGCGTAGGATTAGTAGCTTGGAGGAGCAGTCTTTTGAGGAGTTGACCGAGCCTCAACAGTTTATGATTGTTTGGCCTGTCAGGAACAATATGACAAGTTCTTCTATGTGCACAGGGCAGATCGGTGCTACGAGTAGAGGGTGCTTCGCATCACACAGGGTAGTTTGGGACCTCGGTGACTTCACCACTTATGAGCAGGTCCGAGAGAGTTTCGCATGGGGGAACTTCGCGGATATTGTGTCAGGACATATGGGGGAGTATACGACTTGGCAGCAGAATAGGTCGGGGCACACTCTTTAGGTAGGGTTGATACAGTGTTTGCCCATTCTATAACTAGGATGGGGGAGCGTGTGGATAGATTGCATTACAGATTCACTAAGGGTGCAGAGCATATTGATTGATGACCAACAGAGCTCATGCACTTTCTGTTGATCTCATGCGTAGCACGGATGACAGAGCTACCTCCTTGGCAGAGGCTGAACAAATTAACAGGCACATGATTGACTCCTCGCATTAGTGATTACCTTCAGACACTTGGTCAGGCGATGGTACTAGATCGACGAATTGAGAGGTATTTGCATAATTACATGAGGTCATGGATTGAGTGGTTACATTTGGGCGAGCATTGCAGCGATACCACTCACGATAGCTTACATACCACCCAGGATCGACATAGCATGTGTGTAGACGAGCACAGGGTGGAGAATATATTTGAGATCAGAGATGTGGTGTACTTGACGGTGCAACGATTTAGACTATCTCCATGGAGGAGAGGTGGCGCTGAGAGGATGAGGCCACACCTCTTTGGTCCCTTCAGGGTGATTTAGAGAGCTGGAGAGGTAGTTTATGAGCTGGAGTTGACTGCGGGTAGCCGGGGACGCAGTATTTACCATGTATCATGCCTTCAAAGGGAGTGGGGACCACAGGTCATTATGCCCATTGAGTTACCGCCACTAAATGAGAGGCGACAAATATTGTTGACTCCCGAGGAGATTATGGATGTCTGAGGGAGGAGACTGAGGAGCAAAGTGATCAGGGAGTACTATGGTAGGTGGAGAGATTGGCCAGTAGAGGATGCCACATGGGGGAGCGAGCATATTTTGTAGCATCTTGGTGTATATTATTATATACGTATTAACAACTTTAGTTTCTTGGCCTTGAAACTCCGGAACGACTAGCACTCGACCCTTAAAGCATTTCATTGCCATCCATTAAAGCATTTCATTGCCATCCATCGGTTAAGTGCTTCTCCGGAACTCTTCTTCGTAGGTTTTCTTACGGTTTAGTTACCCCAAAATGTACTCAATCCCATTGGTGAGAAACTGTTGCTTGAGGATGAGCAATCTCGGGAAGGGAGGACTGTCATGTCCCCTCCCATTTGACCCCACCGGAGGAGGGATGTGGTGGCTTAGGGGTCTCCCCGTAGGCCATAGTCCCCAACTAAAAGGGAGCCGTGGGGCTTTAATGGGCACAATGAGGGAAGCGTCTGGTTTTAAAGGTGTCCATTGGGCAAAGTAAGGGGTAAAAGACCCCCAACTTAAGGGATAAACTACCATTGGGTAAAGGAAAGGGTGAAAGACCCTAACTTGAGGGATAAGCCACCCAAAAACATGGAAGCAAGCAGAAGGCACGATCTATATAAGGTGTAGGAGGCTCATTTGAACAAACACACAAGAATTATTTTTGGAGTTTTCCTTTCTGTTTTTGGAGGCAGTTGCCTCAGTCCTTTGGAGGGTTGGTAAACCCTCAATTCTACTGAGTTTCGGTGGGCTAGTTCTCACCCTGGCTCAACCCCTGTTTACTCTTACCTCAGAGACAACCGCTGGTGCTCTAGAGGTGCGTTGAAGGTTCAGTGACTGCATCAGAGGACCAAAACCATCTTCAAGAGAGGCCGAGCTGCAATTGTGACCTGAGGAGAGCTGGAAAGGTGGTTCTGGGGAGGCCGAGTGCATCTGAAGCTGTAACAAGAGGCCGCAGCTCATCTTCTGTAGTTTGGGGAGGGACCAAGCCCAGTTCAGTAAGCCGTGGCACCTGGTAGGAGGCCAAACGACCCCCGGTTGAGGACAGGAGCTAGCCGGACTGTCTAGGAGGCTTCTTGGTGGACGGATTGCAGACCTCGAGGCAAGGAGTCAGGAGCTTGGGGGAGGACCGAACCAGCAAAGGATCAACAGCCCACCACTCTCAGCCAAGGCTCAGGTTTCTGATCTGGTTAGGTGTTTTTGTAGCAATAAAACAGGTCTAGTAGCTCTCAGAAATTGATATTTTGTCTATTGCACTGTCCAGGGACTGCTGGGATACAATTTGAGGCCTGCCAGTAATTGGGCTGCTATATTGCTGAGCTATGAGTCAGTATTTTTGGAAGCATTTAGATTCTGTATCTGGTTATTAGTATTCCTGTGTGAGCTAAGTGGGATAGCAGACCCTTTGAGGGTTTACTGCTGGTTTAATATCAACTGGACATTGGGTACTGTATGGTATATTTTCTGCGGATATTACTGTGCAACAAACTGAAAATTGGTGTTGGCTCGATTTATGTGTTGGTTATGTATAAATGCTCTCTGTTTATGGTGAAAAGACTGTGTGGGATATTACACAAATAACGTGTCTTTCAGCTGGCCTGATTCCCTAGAAACCCTAGGGATTTTACACATTGGCCTAACCTTCCTAACTATTTTTTTTCAACATTGAATATAATCATAGTAATGGGTGGTCAGTTATGCAATTTTGGGATTAAAATAGAATTACAGATTTATTGTCGGATTAATTCACCCATCAAATTTTGAAAGGAAGCAATAGTTTTAAATGAGCATTTACTTCACGTGACAATACCTAAGGCCACATAAAGAGTCGGTGACATAGAGTTCAACCTCGTTCTAATACGATATATAGTGACCCAAATTCTGTCCACTGGAAACTGGGCACTAATTTTCTAACCTATATGGATATATGTTTTTTGTTTTATTTTAGCAGATCTAACTATATTTCTTTTCATGTTCATCAATCAACATAAGTCAACTCAATCAAGCAACAAATTCACATCAAGCAACAAACTTATTACTTCGCATTTAAGAAATTAAAAAGCTAAATAAATGTTGAATTTTCTAATGATAGCTCAAGCACATAGTTTATTTCTGTTTTAGCATGAACTTGAACTACAAACACTGCGGCAACAATACACTAGCTGCAGTAAACCAAGATCACAAGAAGAATAACCATGCACAAGACACCAGAAATTATCCTGGGAAAACCCTTCTCAACCAAGGGAAAAAAAACCTAGCAACCCTTTACTATATTGCCAAGAGAAGATCCTTCACATCACAAACCCTAGAGCACACAAGAGGGTGCTTCTATGACTGAGAAAGATAGCATCTAGAAAGTGCGCACTAAATTACAGCTCTCCAATTTCAGACCATGCGTTGAGTGTGTATGAGTGAGATGATCCACAATGGGGATCTATCTCTCTAATATATACAAGACTTAACTCAACGAATAGTCATGTCTATTGGCACAATAGGGCCGACTTGTACAACTTAATAATATAATTAATCTTTACACAACATTAATTATCTTTTCATGGTGGGGTCGACTTGTACCCTTTACAATACAAATTAGGGTTTCACAATAATCTAACTCTTGGACAATATAGCAAGGGGTCTCACACACATCCTCTAGTGCTCTGCCACTAGGGACAAGTCCACATGTGCTCAACCACATGGACATCACTCTCAATAGATTAACTCAACTAAATCCATAGGAGTACGATCTGGTGAGCCATCTCAAGTTGAGTCAACTAAGTCCATAGGAGTCCGACAGGAGACCATCTCAAGTCATCTCAACTCAGTCCAGAGGAGCATGGCATGAGACCACACACGTCATCTCAACTCAGTCCAAAGGAGTATGACTCACCCATCACATTGGCGTTCTCACAGATCGTCTCAACTTAGTCTAGAGGAGAACGACCTAGAGAATGTCTCATGAAGCTACAATCATCAACAATAAATACCTAGGTAAATCCATGGAATGCATAACCTGTTTTTGTATCTTGATGAAGATGATCTCCAATGCTGCACTATCACTTTCCTTTGGATGAACGTACTTTGAGTTTCAAGGTACCCCCTCATGTAGGGTTTCTGATTAATCACAAATCTCATAGGGAAATCACTCATACCCAACCTTATCCTGCAATCAAACCCACACCCCTCTTTCTCTACAAAATTTTGGTGACACCATGTTAGCGTTTAGGTCACTATGCCTCAATTTCCCCTCAATATTCTATTATTCCCCTAGGGCCCTTTTTCTAGCATTTACATGATGAACCCCCTTCACATGCAGTGGTTATGTTCTTATAGATTTAGAGAAGTACCGCCAAGTGTTGTTTCCAATGTGCATGATTTCCAAGTCTCATCACTAATTTGCATGGTTTCTAAGTGTCATATCACACTTTACAAGTTTCTTTTCAAGTGCCTCATTGGTTCAACATGTCTCTCTTTGAATCTAACTATCGAGTGCCATATCGCACCAAAGTGTCACAATTTTGTCCCATCAATTACCACAAGTGTCATATTGTGGTTTAAACAAATGCCTTAGCAACATTTAATGATCCATAGGTGGGTAACAAAATATCTAGGGATACTCTGATCCATTTCAAGTCCCATCTTATGGGTTTCTAGGTCAACTCAATCCAAACTAATCATTATTACATGTATTAAGGCAAGGTGGTCATTGTTGGGTCACACATACCCTCCTTGGAACACTTTTGACTCGGAAATCCTTTGTGCTTGCATGCATTTTTTCCACATAATACTGTATAGTCAAGTGGTTGCCATCATTTGAGCATGTCAGTGCGGGAGCCGACATTAGTTGAGTAACCTACTTGAAACTCCACATACATCAATGCTAGTCAAATCAATATAAGGATCACATGACCATATTAACAGTGTAGGCTACATAACAACACAACTCATACTTGTGTGATAAGCACCACATTGACACTTTGGGCCACTTGTCCTACTTGGATGACATAATCAATAACCACACCATAAGTGCCACACAGAGCACATTGCATTCCAGGCGCCATAAAGACTATATATGTGTTACATGCACCGTATATTTAACATAGACTGTCAACTATACCATTTGTGCTACATAACATGTTATGCATGCACGAGTAGTTAGCTCCTATTTTGCAACATCCAATCAGCATGGGTAACAAGGTGACAAGTCTCCTTATAGATGCTTGACCAGTATCACTGACAGTCTCCATATACAATGACATTGGTTAGGACGACAATTCAACAAAGTTTACAGTGTAAAACAAAATGGACAAGAAGGTGGAGCACTACAAAATGCACCTATTGTTGCAATTATATATATAGCACTTATTTATCCATTTTGGATTAGAGATCTTTTTTTGTACCTAATGACAATGTTCTTAGCAGGTATTAGGCTCTATGTAAATGAGCTATTTTGTGTGTATGTTGGTGATTTTTATAATAATGTTGTATTTGTAAAAAGACCACTTTTATATAATAAGGGCCTAATGTCTTGTATTAGTTACTTGAGCTTTAAGATAGGTTTTTTTGTCTCTCTATTTGTATAAATAAGGGTTTCCCCCCTCTCATATGTATCTCTTGTCATTTTCTCAATACAGTCAATTACTTTTTAGTGTTTATTGGAGATGACTACCTCCATTACTTAGATTAACAGGTGCAATCCACCTTTGGGAGGGCAGTTGTCCCCACTTTTTCTTTTCTTTTGGCTCTTAGTTTCTGTTTTCTGTTTTGGTTACTTCCATAGTTGCAGTAGTAGTTGCAGATTTTAACCTTATAAAATTAATTACTGCAAATAGATTCTTAATAAAACAAAAAATATATATAATGGCATGCACACACATTACACAGAGATTTTTACCCTGGAAACCCAAACCGGGAAAACCAACAACCTGTTTAGAGTCGCACCTCTAATCATTGTTTACAATACAATATACATATAGGATCCCGCGACATCCAAACCCCTAATCCATTGACCCGGATTAGTCAACAACCCCAATTCCTTAACCGGAGTTAGAAAACCATCGGCAAAAACCATGTGCCAAAAAACCGTCAAAAATGGACGCAAAAAACCATGTGCCAAAAAACCGTCAAAAATGGATGCAAAAAACCATGTGCCAAAAAAACGAAAAAAATGGACCTTTTTTTTTCGGGGTCTCCCGCCCTTAAACCCCCGCAACCCTCCTGGCTAGGGGGTGCAAAGCACCCCCCAGAACCCCTTGTTACCATATCAATGTACAATACATGGGATCAATTTTGCAAAGAATATAACATGTACCCAACAATAGTTATATTTTGGGTATTTTGAACACTACAAAAGTTTTGTCAACAAGTATGTAAATATGATATGTTTTACTTGTGCCACCAATGTTCCACCAAGTTTCCGGGATGGGGGAGCGTTGGAGTGGGGAGATGCACATGGGGGACGTGTGGGAGTACCGCCAAATTTTAGGGAAATTCAGGGGGCATGGGGGGACATGTGGGAGTATCGCCAAATTTTAGGGAAATTCAGGGGGCACAGGGGGACGTCAGGTTCCCTAGCATAGGGGTCCCCATCTCAAAAATTGTAAAAATAAAAATAATAATGATAAAATCCCAACAATAACAATTCATCCCATGCAAATTCATCATTGTGCAATCCAGTGGAAACGCTATAATCCTGCGAATCATAAAATCCTGAAAACTATTAAGTTTGCTAAATTCTTAATGGGATATGAAATTCTACTTTTTCCATATGAAGTCTGATGAGGTTGTAACCACTCTCAAACATCCTGAAACAATTTAATGGTAATGTTAAAAATTTAAGATTTTAATATTACCATTAACTACCAAGGTCACGAACTCCTTGAAGTTCTATCCCCTATCTTTGTTCTGTCTTAAAGGGTTGGACAAAAAAATGGGGGGTTGGAGGGGGCACCCAAGCACCCCCTCCTTTTTTTTTTCGGAGGGGGGTGGGGTGCATCCCCACGCGTTTCCCAAAAAGGGGGACTTGGCGAAACGTTTCCCCATGCATCCCCCCATTCCTAGATTGTTGGAAATGTCCCGGGGGGGGGGGGGAACATTGTGTGCCACAATTCCATGGATTATTTCCTTTTTCCCACTAGTCTCAATGATGGGGGTTATGAAGTGTCCCCTATACACTTAGTGGAGTACTACTAGGACTGTAGACTTTGTTCTCTAACCACACCACTTGAGCTCCTTCTTGTATTGGGAAGAGAGATTCTAGGAGGATCAAAACAACCCAGGAGAGCCATCCATCTTCTTAGCGGTGCATTACTAGTTTCTTCTCTTCTATAGGGAGTGCATCAAGCCTGGATGTTAGGAGTGGTACTCCCTCTGTCCTTGGGGGGGAGTAGGTTGATAGCACGTGGGATTACTCCTTAGGTCCCTATCATCTCGGGACACTCTCCTGAGGACATGATTTAGCAGGCATTGGGTATAAACGTCCACATTATTTCAGAGGATGAGCAGGGCCTGCTCCCTCCTCTCTTAGTTGCAGCTACACTTTTGACCAAACATTGTTTCTTCACCAGCTCTTTTCCACTTTTCAGTGTTTCCCACTCTGGGATAACCTACTTATATGCCCAGGGTAATTTGTATATTTTCTGTTATTGGTGTACTCGTTTTTCATTTCATTTAAATCTTATCTCAGGGAGCCTTGTAGACCCCCCACCCCCTGTTTTTGCATGGTTTTCTCATGGTTAGTGTACACTGTAAACTCTAGTCCCTTTGACCTAGTTTGTTCTTTAGTGGACATTAATATTAATTTCATTTCATTTTTGAAGTTTATGGGACATCATCTGCACAAGTAGTTGCATTCCTTGGTTTATGATGAGTATTTTCAACTAAAGAAAACTATATGCTTAAAGTTTTCTATATCTATATCATAATAGATTAACTTGTACTTGTGGCAGAGGCATATTGTGGATTTCTACATATCAGACTTTCAGTCAGGTTTAAGAGCATTGGTAAAAGTTGGATATGGTGCAAGAGTTACACCGTATGTGGATGAGAGTACTATAATTGACGTAAACAAGAATATACGGGAGCTACCTTCAAACTTTATACGATGGCTCGGGGAAAGAAATCTTTCAAGTGATGATCGTGTAATGCGTCTGAAAGAAGGGTAAGGATATTGCACATATAATCTTGTTTATATTTGTTGGCACTGTTTTACATCTTTGTTTTTTGTAACTGCTACTGGCTGTTACTTTCCCCGCTCTGATGGGATGATCTGAGCCTGTACAATTCAATTGAAATCATCTTTTCCCCATGTGAAAAAGATTGGTATTTCTGGCTAGGATTGGCTCCAGAGTGAGTAGTTCTTGAAGCAATTCTTCTAAATGAAGTCATGAGGTGATCATGGAAGAAAATCAATTAAACTGATATTAGTTGTATACATTTCAACTCTGATTTATACTTTGTTTTATGCCCTCAAACAAACATAGCGAGTAGTTAATGTGGGCAGCAATTTTAGTACATTTTATAATTGATTTAATTATGCCATTACAAATGTGGAATCCAATCTATGATTACTCTTTTTCTTGATGTAAGTGGCATGGCTGGTTAGTACAAGTGGTGATGGTTCACACAAGCTTGTATTTCGTCTGCAGTTATATCAAAGAAGGAAGTACAGTAAGTGTCATGGGAGTGGTTCAGCGAAATGATAATGTTCTAATGATTGTTCCTCCCCCAGAACCAGTGTCTACTGGCTGCCAATGGGGAAAGTTCCTCCTACCAGCTAGCCTTGAAGGAATTATTTTGAAATGTGAAGATACTTCAAAGGTTGATGTTATACCCTGAAGGAATTATTTTGAAATGTGAAGATACTTCAAAGGTTGATGTTATACCTGTGTAGCACTTATTGAGCTATATTTTACCTGGCTTCATGGTTGAAAAATTGCTGATAGGAGTTGACTATCTCTAGTTTTTTCTTCAAGTCCTTACAAGGTCTTCGCTTCTGCAAAATAGGAATTTTATTCGTCATTTTATACTTGATAAGGCACCTGTCGAAGAGCTCAGGCATCGACCGCATTGAGAATATTTTAGAAAGAACTTAGAAGATGACACAAAGTTTTGGTATCTTTGAAGATTCCTTTGATGGGAATGTAATGCTCTTATACTATAAGTATTTAAGGTGGGTTATCTTACTGCCAGTGGTAACATCAAAATTTAGGCATAAGATGAAAGCTGAAGATGACAGGTGGTACAGAAGCTCACTACCTATATTATCTACTCGAACATTGGGTGTTTATCCCACCAAGAAAAAAGGCTGTGTCTTCTTCAACTTCGTATTCATGCATTGGATTGCAATTTGTTTTGTACAAGCTAATTATCATGTTTTTACAAATTTCATGTATTTGCTTATGTGCGGGGAACTGCTGGACTTGTGGAGGGTTGTACGCTTACTGCAAAAGCAGTCCATTATATGTATATTGTGATTAATGTTGTACATAAAGCATAAAGGCCAAGTTCTGCCATAGGGTGAGGTGTCCTTTTGTATGATATGTTTATATTCAAAATTATTGTTACACATATAACCTGAATCATTGTTTGAATCGTTATGAAATTTCTTCTTATTGACTTTTCTTTTGTAACTGACGCCTATTAAACAGTCTTTGGTTTGTTAGCAACAGCATTACTGGGATACACACAGAATATGCTTGAAAGAGTGGTGCATTTGAGTCACCTGGCAGTACATTTTTGAACCAAATTTGGCAATGGTGTATGCAGGATAATCTTTTAGAGATATAGTAATGATCTTTTAGCAGTTAAAGAACTGTTGAATTTATATATTGTCTGGTACTGATTAATAAAAGAGGGCAGTTTGATAGTAATCGGGAAAATCTAGGATTCAAAAAGCTATTTAAACACAATCTTAAGGACTTATGAGTGATGAGCATGAATTAACCTGTTGGAGAGGGCAGTTTGATAGTAATCGGGAAAGTCTAGGATTCAAAAATCTATTTCAACACAATCTCAAGGACTTATGAATGATGAGCATGGATTAAATTGTTGGAGCTTGGAAATGTTCTATGTGGATGCACAAAATATTCAGTGTAAGATCGATCCCAGGCTGAAACTTGAAAACTCCTTGCTGAAGGTTAAAGCATCTTTTTTCTCAAACTTGTTCAGGTCATTGCTACTGCATTTTATTATTCTGGTCTCACTACTGCTAGAGAAGTTACAAATGGTACATAGACCATACCCATTATTTAGTGTGTGCTTGTTTAGTTAAGAGGTTTGAGTTCTTATTAATATGCTAGACGTAGCAAATCTTCAATACTTGGATTGAACATTTGGAATTTCTCAATGAACTTTATAATACTGAAATTTGATCACAGTAAAAGAAAACAGTGCAAAGATAAAAGTAAAATTAAACAAGTTTGCCCATGAAACAATTGGAAGTTAAATATTTGATTGTAGCCATATTTTATATTCTATGAAATGTTCTTGCGTTAGAAACCTATTGGTTGGAGACGGGCTTATAGGCTTATAGACCCTAAAGCACTGACATCTCATAGCTTTTTTTCCATTTCTAGGAAAGCATTGTGCCACCTACTCTTTGTATGCATTTTCCTACGAGCACAAATAATAATTTGTTATGTTCGAAGGATATGCCTGGGAATTATCATGGTTGTCATTTTCAGTTTTTTGTTACACTAGTAGCACTGAAGACTCAAACATGACCACAAAATAGTTTGTTGATGAAATGATATTCATTTTGAATAACTACTTTGATTATGAAATAGATGAAAACATTTATTAAATTAGTGATTATGCTAAATTAAAACCTGGTTTGGGCTGATAGCAAAACTGGGCTGTATTCCAATAATGCGATTATAAGTTGTTTATAGTTTACCTAAGATATACAATTTAACATTTCATGAAATTTCTGATCAAATTATGAAAGTTGGTCATTATCGTCAAAAATGTATAAATTTGCATTTTGTAAATTTCTTATCAAAGTCATTTCCATTGAAAGTTCAAGTAAGCTAACTCACTTCTTAACATCAAATGGGATATGCCTTGTAGCAAGCTATAATGTAGCTCATGCGAGTTGTCACTTTCTTGCAAGTTATGTGACTTTAAACCATTAAATCAAATATGTCAAATGTCCAGTCGGTGCATATTTGCGCATCATCAACACAACACCACCAGACAACATCAAAACGTTTTATATGAATTTGTACCATACTCTTTATGATACAAGTTTTCTGTAATATATTAACTTCATTGATATTACTTTATTGTTGACACATTAATATATTGCTAATATATCAACACGTATTAATGGGAGTACTTAAAAAAACTAACATATTAAATTATATGTTAGTAATCCATGTACAATATCAATGCATAAATTAATTGATATATTATTAATATATTTATGAACAATATATTATTGTAAATAAGTTTTATGTTTTTTCCCAATGAAAATGCACTTCTTTTAATGAAGTATGATTTACGATCATAGATACCCAACTGTACTTGTAGGGACAGATTAGGGATCAACCAATTCCTATGCTAGAGTTTTACTGTGAGCTTTTTAAGGACACAAGAAAGTGTAAACTAAATAAAGTAGAAGAAATATTGTTGTCCTTTGTTTCCCTTCATAAAGCCTAGGAAAATTGATAGTGGGTAATGCAACAGTAGAAGATCCTGGTCTTGCATGAATGTCTTCTACAGAGTCTTTAAAGGTTTCTTCTATGGCTCTGCATGTGAGACCCCAATTACTTTTTCTGGTCATGTTATTTGGGGATTGTTTCTTTTGCAACAGTACTCTCCTCTCGAGGGTTTACCAAATTAGACTTTTTCTTACCACTTTTCAGACACTGGAACTCCTCTCATTGTGTTATTTGATTAACAAGGGGGTACTCTCTTTCATGGATAGATTGAGGGCTCTTCTGATAGTTCACTGTTTTAGTATTTTGTGGCAGATTCTGCACCTAAATGTGATGTTTTCATAATTGACAGTTTGAACCCATTGGGATCCACCGAAATCCAAAATAGGCATGCCGGGCAAGAAATTGAAGAGGGTTATTATTATTCTCTAAAACCGTTTCTTTCAAAAGGTGAATAAGGTTTGGTATTGTCATCCACATTTGAGTAGTGGTTACATAGACTGGTCAATTTGGAATATAGAAAACATGACTTCATAAAGAAGCCCATTCTTCATGAGAACTAAGGGGCATTAAGTGAGATCCTATCTTTGACCTTGATATTTTTAATTTCTTGAGGACAAAAAATAATGAATTTTATTTTAGTGGAATGTTTAGTTACACATTTTTCCATCGTGTCACTACTTGGCGACTAACCATTGAACCACTATTGTGAGTATTATCTTTGTAGATTTGAGCTGATAGACTCAAGGAACTTTGGAGCGCAGAGAGTGGTTCCATCTTCTCTAGAGAGAATTTTCCATCGCATTCTTGATAATTGGGAGAACCATTTATCCTTTGGAGTCAAGTTTCACTATGACTCTGTAGGAGACCAATGGAAGGACACTGCTTGTTTGCACTTTTCTTTAGCACTCTTGGAATGCTTTGTGCGCTTCGTAGGAGATGGCAGTGCTTCCACTAAGGGAGGAGGCAACAACCTACTTTACAATATTTCTATGGATATCATTCTACGAATTTGTTGTTGATTAGATTGTAGAACTTATCACTGGGAGTTGCTTCGTAAGGCAATGCTCATGCTCGTTTGTTGAAGATTTGCTATAACCTTAGTGTTAGGTGAGAGTGGGTTAATCCATTTCCACACCATTTGCCTCCACTTGTTAGGATATAGGTCTATACTATAAATAATTTGTATTGCCAAATGTAAATTGTTTTTTAAATCACCTTTTTTTAAAATATTATGAACATGTATGTGGAGGATTTTTGGTGGGGGGTTCCTGATTTCCTAAAATTTTGAAACTTGTATTATATGATAACCTCTACTTGTTTCCTCAATCTAGGTGATATTGACCATCGGAGATTTTTTAGTTTTAGAACATTGTAAATTTATTAAAGTCATTCCATCCTATAGTGTTTTCGTAGTATGCATAAATACATATGCTTTCAAATGTTTTATGAACAGCAAAATCTTGGTCCAATTTGAGCAAATTGTAATGCTAAAATTTGTTGTTCACCTTTCCCTGTCAAAAACAAAATTCATGACAATAAATTTTACATTCCCTTCAATTTACATGCATAAAAATTTATAGCGTCAATTGAATGTTTTTTTTAATAAGAGATATGACATTGACATTGTTTATATATCATTAACAACAAGAGTCGTGGTTCTACCTTAATAGCTCTTCTTTGTTGTTAGGATATTTAGACATTTAGGAGTTAATTAAGATCAACTTGGTCTGATGTACACTTTTTTTCTTTTGTATTAATATATTATCTCTAGTGGCTACATTGGTTGAGACCGTGTACCGTTTCCTTCTTAGAGGGTTTTGACTGACACGTAAAAACATTGGTGCGCTGATCTTTGATTTGGTCGTGTGAACATATGCTTAAACTGTTCGTCCTATGTGGAAATCCCTTGTTTTGTTGAACATGGTATCATAGCTCATTTGAAGACCCGCTCTCGATGTTGATGGAGACCTTGAACCTATGTCGCCACATGCAGTGAAATATTTCTAGGTTCTGCTATTTCTGAACCTTTTTTGTAAGCTCCAGAGATATAAAGTTTGATTATGTCTTTTAATTTTTTTTACAGAGTTAATATTTCAGTTTTTCTATTTAAAGTTCCAGTTTGCTACTCTTTTTAGTTTGTGTGTGCTCTTTGTTGTGCGTTCTGTGAGATATCGATAAATCATAAACATTACAGAAAATGTTTTATTTTTTATGTATTGCTTTTTGCTCTGCAGTTTAATCGAGCTCAACAAACTTGAAACAAAGAGAAAACTTGCATTTTTCGGGCAAGATATTTAAGATCTAACCCTATTATTGTAAAATGTTTAAGATTATTTATTTATTTTTTGTGTGTGTGCGGCCGTGTTGAAGTCTTTTGTAAGCAAAAACAAGAGTTTTTGGGGTAAGTACACTTGAGGCAAAAAAGAAAAAGAAAAAAAAAGAAAAAAAGAAAAAAAGAAAAAAAAAGCCCCCCTCTTTCATAATATTTGCTATATTTTTAATATTAGCTCATTTGAGTCTTTATTTTTTTAAATTGTTTATTTTTTTTTAAAGTTCATACAATGTTGAGTTATCTCATAACTTTATTCTAAAGTGCATTTTACTTAAATTATAAAAGTGTGACATTATAAAGTAACTTTAATATTCATTTTTAAGTTACTTTTTGCATGCAACTTTAATTTATAAAGTAATTTTATTGTAAAAATGATTCACACTTATTTTATAAAAGTGTGTCACTTCATAAATAACTTGTTTGTAAAGTGAGTTTATTGGAAAAATAGATAGGGAAGACAATTTTTTTTTATTCAACAACCTCATTGTGCATCCATCACCATGTGGGCCAACTTTTACTTGCCATGTGGCACTTTGGTTACATTTTATGCATTTTTTTAAAAACGACATAACTTTCACATACGTAGTTCGTTTTTAGTGTCATTTTTTTTTTGAAACTGCCTATTTTTTTTGAGAGTTTTCCATCTAGACAATGAATTTCATCGTTTGAATTCATATTACATGCATATTTTAATATGACTACTCCAAGTTGTTGGTGACGGAAGTCACCCCTGGATTGCAGCAGGAGCAGACCCTGACGCCCATCAGTTTATGTCACGATTTGTTTAATGGGGTGATCAAATGG
>CBVK0102515862.1:0-26092 GCA_900067695.1 Picea abies
GTGTGATTGTATTTTACTGTTCTCTATTTTCCGCATTTTATCTATTTCATGCATAAGAAGAAAATCAATGACTAAATATTCTGGAATCTAAAGGAATTTAACCTTCATAGTGTAGATTTCAGTTTTATTTGTCAGATCTGTTGTGAAAAACTGTTCCAGTGGAATATCCATGACAGTTTACAGATAAGAAGAAAATAATAAGTTGGTGGTGCACCACTTCTAGAGATAGTACTATTGTTTCTTTCATGTCCATAATATTTTGTTTGTTAATTTCAAATATTTATAAATTGGTATAATAAGGGATTAAAAACACATGGAACCAATTAAGTAATAAAAAAATTATGATTTCAAATGAAACATAAATATAACCTATAATTAATTGTGTTATATATAATGGTGTTATTTATGGTACATCCATTATTCACATTAATAATGAACACAAATAAACTCTAGAAACATAAATGTGCATTAATTAAAATAACGGGTGGTACCACATGTCATACTAATACAATGAATAAACTATGATCCCTTCCTCATCTTCCCAAAGGGACATCAATAACAAGACCATCCACCTATCATTGTAAGAGAGTAGGGATTTGTCTCCTATAAAAATGTAATTAATGAATAACTCATCCCCAAGATACAAATTGTGTTTAACAACAACAAATGTTCTTGTAAATGTTTTGGAAATAAAATCATCTTTGTCATTTTCACATCCCATAAATATGCAATTTGCTTGCAACCCAAATTCCTTATAATTATTAATAAATCCCACAATATTTTCATTTATCTATGGTCACCCATTAATATAATCGTGATCTTTGAGTTGATCACCATGTAAAATCAAATTGTTTGTTGATATGTTATGTTTATATGATGCAACCCACAAATATTGAAGATGGGAGTAACGAGATCCCCAATATAGCATCAAAATCCCTTCAATTCTACCTCATTAAACAACCACAACTAAGAGTATAAAGAGTCCTAGATTTTCTCATGAAACTCTAGTAGAGGGGGCAATTACATAGTTGTTACCACAAAAGGGAAAAGCTTCTCCAATGTAAGAAATGGTTTAGAACTTGGTTTAGAACTAGGCCATGCACCAAATAGAGAGCAGTTAAATGATTTGTTGTACACATTTTATATATGGAGGCAAGGGAAGGTGCAAAGAGTCTTCCTTAACGTTATACTTTGAAATACTAGATTGTCTCTTTTTTTAGCAAACTCTTCGCTATTGCATCCACCACCATATGTCACCTAGTTCTAATAAGTCCAATAAATAACTCTCAAGTATTTGAAGACTTGGCACTTGATCATGGGATAGTGGAAATTATGGTTGGGTTGGCTATACTAGACACATTTCTTCTAAGATCAAGAAAATGCTTAAGTTCAGGTCTTTCCTTGTGAGATCAACTTCATCTAAAAGGTTAGGAACAATTTTAGGAGGCATATGTCCATCAACATATCTAAGGTTATCTCGTCCATAATTCTTTATCACTTCTCGATGAGAGAAGTTCCTTAACCCTTTGCATTGTGAACAACCACATACAACCCTTATTTCAAAGAAAACACCCCAATCATTTGTAGGGTATCCCACCCCCTGCAAGACCTTAGATGTGGATGATCTTTGACATTTTTCTCTATATGAAGGCCTTCCATATGCATTGCATGGAATAATGAAAAAATTTGGCCCACATTAAGCAAGATGATTTCAACAACATGTTCTTTGAGAGGCATGAACTTGCATAATTTACAACTAATGATTAGTGATCAATGAGTAAATATATACATGATAAAAATGAAATAGTAATCATTGATTTATTGATATCAAAATGGATTTATAAGTTAAGAAACCTACACCGTTGGTTGTTTCCTGACTTTCAAGGTCAACATCATCATGATGTGGTGCTTGGCTTCATTTAGATTCCTACAGATTAAATTCACAATGTCGGGGTTAATTTGCTCCTAATTCCTAAGAATTTATGTCATTATTAATAAGAATATTTTAAAATGTACATCATTGTTGTATAGACATACATGTTCACAATGTCGGGGTTAATTTGCTCCTAATTCCTAAGAATTTATGTCATTATTAATAAGAATATTTTAAAATGTACATCATTGTTGTATAGACATACATGTGATAATGCCTGAGTGATTAATGATGGTGTCAATGCTCAATTCTTATTACAACCACTACTAATAGTATAAGTACTACTAATACTTTTTTCTCCAAGAGCCAGTTACAATCGAGTGAACTTCTTGTAATAGTGGTTTAAATTGTCATCGACAAGCCTCCTCATTTATCGTTGACGCACCTATTCATAGTCAATGTCGACTTGCAAGTTAGCACTAGAAGTCAATGATCAACGAAATGGTGTCGTTGATGGTAAATTGCATTAATGGTGGTCAAGAGCATCATCCACTAGTGGTACACCAATGAAGCTCTCATTGGTGCGAGGTATGTCAACAAAACCCTTGTTGATGGATGATACATTGGCGATCTCTTATTAATGGGAGGCACATCAATGGAAGATACATTTACAGCCTTGACATTGATGTAAGGTACATCGACAATGCCTTCGTCGATCCTCTTTTTCATCGGTGTCCTCTTTGATGAACACCCCTCATCAGTCATCCTCTCATCGACCTTGCTTAAACTTTTGTAGGATGAAACCCTTTCACCCTCATTATGATAGTCGTTTTACATAGGAAGGTTGAAGAACTCATTAACAAATCAAATTTTGAGACAACTCCCTTTGTATACAAAATGAACAACATGCTCATCCACGTACACGCACCCCTAAATCCATAACCTAAGTTGAGCTAAGGGGTGCTTAATAGGGAATTAAGGACCTTTGTAAGAGCTAATACTCTCCTTAGAGGGAAAACATTTTTTTTGTTAATCACTTTTGTTTCAAAATGCTTTGATTAAAACAAAAAGAGATCTAGAAAGTAAAATATTTTCCAAGGGCATTAAATGCAATAGCTGGGTTTTGATATTTTAGTTTACACTGGCAAAATATTAAGCAAAGGCAAAAGCACTATGTTAATATATATGGAAATTACAAAGTTGGAAGTTGTACTAGGAGCAAATGACCCCTTTAATATCAAACTTATGTTGTGTAGGAGAAAGAGGATAAATTTAGAATGTAAATTCTAAATATTCAAAATATCTAAAATAAAGAAAGATTGGCACTAAAGCCAATAAGGGAGAGGAAACCCTGCAATTCAAGGGGAAGATTTGACCAAGGGAAAATCAAGACAAAAATTTCAAAACATTATTAGTGAAAACAAGGAGAACCAAAATTCAAATAGGAGATTCAGTTTTCAAGCCCATTGGCAAAAGAAGACAATAGAGGGCACTTGAGGGAAGTGGAAGTCATATTGGCAAATGAGGATGCAATGAGACTCCAACAAAACATTAAAGAAATGTTGATAGCTTATCAAATCAAAGAAATATTTATAATGATGTTTTCTAAAGCAAGGAATTAAAAGTCTTAGAATTAATTCTTTCTTCTTCGGAAACATTTTTATTATTTAATCACATTTTTATTTTTAATTTTATTTCAAAATACTATATCAATTTTTATTTTTATTCCTTTTCAATATTATTTAAATGTGAATAATAACTTCTTTAAACATATAAAATATTTCTCATATATATATATATATATAATACAAAAAATATTTTATGATTTTGTCACTCATAGAATAAAGACAAAGACAAAGACAGAATAACTATAATAATACATATAGAAAATAAGAAGATATACTCAAATAAATCACTAAAAAAAATATAAATCCACAATTTTTAGAACATCTAAAATATACAATAAAGCCAACTAGAAAGAAAAATCTAAAATATGCAATGAAGCCAACTAGAAAGAAAAATCGAGCAAGGGAAAACAAAACAAAATCTACAAACAATTATTGAAGAGAATGAGGGAAGCAAAATTTGAATAGGAAATTATGCATTGATGCCCGCACGTGGAAGGTGTGGAAGCGCACTGGGAAATTTGGATGGGTGAAAGTTCAATCAACCAGGAGTGGCAAGGCAAAGAGATGATATTAATATCGCATCTAATCAATGTAATAGTTATGATGAATTTAGCAAAGGGTAACCCTACATATCGAAAGCAGCCATCAATTGTGTAAACATAATAAAAGACGGAAAGATATGGAAAGGAGGAATGCAACTGAAAAATGACCACCATGGGAAAGAACACAACATAGTCATTAAAAGAATTGCATGGCGATGAAATGCCACAAATATAACGATTCATAAAGACCAAGTTTTCTTTGTATTTGGGTGGAAACTTTGGGACACGGATACAAGGTTGTCAATTCTGTGGGACTTCAAATAAAGCCAAATTACCATCTAGTCACTGGGTGGGGAAAGGCATTGTGCGAGATCTTAAGAGCAATCCAGAAATCTCAAAATTTGCAGTGATTGAGAAAATAACCAAGATTGCAAAAAGTAATAGAGGGGGAATCCCCGAACAACGAAAGCAAGGCACTCAGACAGTGCAAAGTGATCCCTTCCAATAACAGTGAAGAAAGTGAGAGGCTGGTCCAAGGCAATTAACCCTGCCACATAGCGTAAGGGTTGGACGTTGGAACATTTGCTTCAGATATCCTGATATCATGGAGAAGCATCAAGGGAATTTTATTTATTTGCCACTGTTTCCTACTGGAGAGCAAGGGGGCGAGTTCCCACACCTCGATGTTAAAGCAAGAGTGGCTTATGGAGAGGACAGTGCGGGGGATTCAATCGTTTCTCCTGCAGACCCAAAGAGCACTCCCTGTGGGAGAAATGTGTTTAAGGCAGTGTTTGACTTCAAATTGGACATTAGAGATGTGAAGTGTGTTTAAGGCAGTGTTTGACTTCAAATTGGACATTAGAGATGTTGCTGGATTAATGGAGAAAAGGCGTCGTTTAACTGTTCTACATTATTGTTTTACGTTTTTTTCCTTTTCACCATAATCCAGTGATATAAATCTGTACGAAATTACAATTTTTTGTTATTTAAATTGTATTTCTGAATGTAGAAATAAATTTAGCATGTTGAAAAACCTTGGGTCACTAGGATTAGACAGAATTAACCACTCAAATCTACAAATAAAATAATTTCTGACCAGTTTTCCAACAAATATCTCCAGAGCCAAAACGTAGAAGTTTAGACTAAGGCGAAGAAAATTTATGACATCTTGAAGGACATGGAAGATAGGACAACCATATGCTTGGTCAAATATTCAACAAAAGATAGACAAGGGCAACTGCAAGTGGGAATTAATGTTTTCTATGGCAAATAATTTGAAGACTTGAATCGAACAGACTCATGGTCAAGACATTGGTGTAAACACAAAGCAGAGAGGCAGAATTAATCTCTAATCTTCACTGCATAGATAATATTTTTTTTTTTTTTTATGCTGGCGGAATCGGCAACTGGGCCGGTCTCGTACTCGCGTGACACGGGGCACGCTATATCACGGCACCTTGCCAATTGAGCTGCCCCCCGGGGGCTCACTGCATAGATAATATTACAGTATGGATTTTGGCATAATTTCTGAGCATACTCCAGCAAACATAAGGTTCAACAGGTTGTTTGGCTCATGAAGAAGTGCAGTAGATCATTCCCCGCAGACAAGTCAGCCTTCAAAAAATTCATGGCATCTTGGCAGACATGGAAGAAAGGATAACCATGCTTGGTAAGATATTCAGCAGAAGTTAGACAAGAACCACTGCAAGTGGGAATCAATGTTTTCTGTGATAAATAATTTGAAGCCTTGCATCCAACTAACTCATGGTCAAGAGAGTTGTATAAACCACGGTCCACCCTCTGAAGCAAACTAAAAAGGCAGACTCAAAGCCAGAGAAGGCAGAATTAACATCCAAACTTCACTCCACAGTTGATATAACCGTAGGGATTTGCATAATTTATGAACATACTCTAACAAACATAAGAGTCCACAGACTGCTTGGTTCATGAAGAAGAGTAGTGGATCCATCCCAGCAGGCAGGTCAGCCTTCATAAGCCCAGGTCACCTCAAAATAATTCTGTTCCAAATGGCAATATTTGTTCTCTGATATGATATTTCAGGAAGAATCTTTCTGTTGTTTTTAAATACTAGACATTAGGCTGACCTCCCTGCTGGGAAGAATAACCTGCGATTGATTAGGAAGCTGGAATAATGGAGAAAATTTATGGCATCTTGGAGGACATGGAAGAAAGGATAACCATGCTTGGTAAAATATTTAGCTAAAGATAAACAAGGATAACTGCAAGTGGGAAATAATGTTTTCTATGGTAAATAACATGCAGACTTTCATCCAACAGACTCATGGTCAAGACATTTGTGCAAAACGCCCTCAAAAGCAAACTAAAAAGGCAGACTCGTAGCCAGCGAAGGAAAAATTAATGTGCAGACTTCACTCCGTAGATGATATTACCATAGGGATTTGCATAATTTATGGGCATACTCTAACAAACATAAGGGTCAACAAGCTGCTTGGCTCATTAGGAATAGTAGTGGATCCTTCCCAGCAGACAGGTCTGCCTTCGGAAGCCCAGGTCACCTCCAAATAATTCTGCTTCAAATGGAAATTTTTGTTCTCCGATATCATATTTTAGGAAGAATCTTCTTCTTCTTTTTAAATATTAAACGGTGATTAGGCTGACCTCCCCGCTGGGCAGGATACCCTGATCAGGTAGCTGAAATAATGGAGAAAAATAATAGCATCTTGGAGGGCAAGAAAGAAAGGATAACCAAGGTTCGTAAAATATTCAACAAAAAATAGACAACTGCGAGTGAGAAATAATGTTTTCTATGGTATATAATTTGAAGACTTACATCTTACAGAAATGTTCAAGACAATGGTGTTAACCACCCTCTAAAGCAAACTAAAAAGGTGGACCCAAAGCAGAGAGGCGGAATTAATGTCTAAACTTCACTCCATAGATAATATTACTGTAGGGATTTGCATAATCTATATAGATAATATTACTGTAGGGTTTTGCATAACTGAACATACTCTAGCAAACATAAGGGTCAACAGGCTGCTTGGCTCATGAAGAATAGTGGATCCTAACCAGCAGGCAAGTGAGCCTTCACAAAATTTATGGCATCCTAGAAGACATGGAAGAAAGGATAACCATGCTTGGTAAAATATTCACCAAAAGATAGAAAAAGACCACTGCAAGTGGGAATTAATGTTTTCTATGGTAAATAATTTGAAGACTTGCATCCAACAGACTCGTGGTCAAGACAGTGGTGTAAACAGCCCGTGGAAGCAAAATAAAAAACAGAGTCAAAGCCAGAGAAGGCAGAATTAGCGTCCAAACTTCACTCCATAGATGACAAAACCGTAGGAATTTTTATAATTTATGAGTATACTCTAGCAAACATAAGGGTCAACAGGCTGCTTGGCTCATGAAGAAGAAGGGTGGATCTTTCCCAGCAGGTAGGTCAGCCCGGGTCACCTCCAAATAATTGTCCCAAATAGGAATTTTTGTTCTCCGATATCATATTTTAGGAAGAATCTTTCTGTTGTTTTTAAATACTAAATATTGATTAGGCTGACCTGCCTGCAAGGAAGAATAACCTGCCATTGATTAGGAAGCTAATAATGGAGAAAAGTTATGGCATCTTGGAGGACATGAAAGAAAGGATAAACATGCTTGGCCAAATATTCAGTAAAAGATAAACATGGATCACTGCAAGTGGGAATTAATGTTTTCTAAGATAAATAATATGAAGACTTGCATCCAACAGAATCGTGATCGAGACAGTTGTGTAATTCACCCTGAGAAGCAAACTAAAAAGGCAGACTCGAAGCCAGAGAAGGCAGAATTAATGTCCAAACTTCACTCCATAGATGATATTACCGTAGGGATTTGCATAATTTCCGAGCATACTCTAGCAAACATAAGGGTCAACAGGCTGCTTGGCTCATGAGGAAGAGTAGTGGATCCTTCCCAGCAGGCAGGTCAGCCTTCAGAAGCCCAGGTCACCTCCGAATAGCTCTGTTCCAAATGGCAATTTTTGCTCTCTGATATCATATCTTTGGAAGAATCTTGCTGTTGTTTTTAAATACTAGACATTGATTAGTAAGAGGATAGTATATCTGTTTGCAAACAGAAGGTACACTAAAAACTTATTATAAGCTAAAAACAAGGGAAGACGGGATAGGAAGCAAAAGCCAGTTTAGCTGGAGGGAAAGTGTTGAAAATCTGGTATAGATCCATTAACATGAAAGGCATAGATTGGAACTCCGTTATCGGTTTCTTTTTCTTGATAAATCTGATGCATCAGTTCTCTTTAAAGGCCAAGACTTCAATGATTCATTGACTGGTGATCCAAGCAATCTTGCTGCCGTTTCTTCATTAAAACAAAGTGAGGCTGAAAGGAATACAATTCTCAGGAGTGAAGAGGAGTTGTGGCGTATTCGGAGCAGAGCTCTTTGGTTATAAGTGGGGATAATAACACAAGATACTTTCATAAGGTGGCAAGTCGTAGCAGGATTAAAAATCATATTTGGGGGATTGAATCAGGAGATGGAGTTTTGGTCAGTGAGCATGAAGCTATTAAAAAAGAGGCAGTGAACTACTTTAGAACTCTTTACAAGGTTCCAAGTAATCCATCGATCATCAGCGATCAGTGCAAGGTCACGGAGCTATTCACACAGATGTTAGATGAAGAAGAGGCCTCTGAACTGTTTTTGCCAGTGTCTTTAGAAGAATTGCATGCTGTACTTCTACATTTCAAGAAGGAAAAGAGTCCAGGCCCGGATGGGTGGACTTTAGAATTTTTCATTTTTTTCTGACTTGATTGGGGAGGACCTTCTGGCAATGATCGAAGAGTCTATAAGACAGGGCTCTTTTTTGGGTGGTCTTAATTCTACTTTTCTGACTTTAATTCGAAAGTCAAATAACCCAAGGTCCTTTGACGACTTTCGTCCTATCTCACTTTGTAATCTGTGTTACAAGGTTGTAACAAAATTAATTGCAAATCGTTTAAAACCTATCATGTCCAGGTTTATCTCGCCGAAGCAGTTGGATTTTTTACAAGGAAGACACATTCAAGATGCTATTGGGACTGCTAGTGAAAGTATTCATAGTATTAAGAAAAAAAAAAAGATGAAAGCTCTTGTTCCGAAGCTTGATTTACGAAAAGCTTATGACTGTATTGATTGGGTTCAACTTCGACTGATTCTTCTGAAAGTGGGATTGGGCATTCAAATGACAAACTGAATAATGGCATGTGTAACGTTCTCATTCTTTGCTGTTTTTGCTGTTTTGGTAAACGGAGAGCCTATGTGTTTTTTCAGAAGTGAGAGTGGGGTTCGCCAAGGCTGCCCACTGTCTCCTCTTCTCTTCACTCTTATGATGGAGGGGCTCAGTCTTTTATTGAAGAAGGCATCAAAGGTTGGCTCGATTTCAGGTATCAAAATTTCTAGATGGACTAAAATCTTGCATTTGCTTTTTGTCGATGACATCCTCATCATGTCATCGGCGAGGTTAGAAGAGTGGCAGGTGATTAAAACAGCCATTGAGTTATTCTGCAGGGCTGCTGGTCTTACAGTGAATCAGACTAAATCCATCATTTTGTCAGGACTCAGCGATTTGGAGCTGGCTCCCTTCAAAGCACTTCTAAATTTTTCTTTCAGGGCCTTGCTGATGGTTTTAAGTACCTGGGGTATTATTTAAAGACCGGTCCACACCGGGCAGCTGATTGGGATTGGCTCGTTTCCAGATTTTCTCAAAAAATTTCAAGATGGTATAACAGGTGGCTCTCATTAGGGGCAGATATATTTTGATTAAATCGGTTTTAGAAGCATAACCAGTCTTTTGGATGTCAATGGAGTCGGTGCCTCAATCGACCATCAATAAGATTCGTAAAGTAATTTTCCACTATCTTTGGAATGGACGCAATGATTCTTGTCAGTTTCATCTCTGTAGATGGGAGATGCTCTCCAGGCCCAAAAGAAATTGGGGATGGGGTTTCCTTACCCTCGTATCATTTCAATTTGGCTCTGAATGCGGTCACTCTATGGAGGTTATTAAATCAACAAAGTATCTGGCATCAGGTAATCTTCGACAAGTATCTTCATAATAACACTCTTTTTTATTGGCTCAGACAGCCTGCTCATAATCTCCACGCAGTCTCGAGGATCTGGGTGAGTTTAGTTCGCTCTCTTCATGTTTTAAATCATTGGATTAGCTGGAATCCAGATACAGGGCAGCTTATCGCTATTGGTAGAGACAAAATACTTGGTTTGGGGGATGCGTCCCTTCTCAGTCCGGAGTTAGTGGAGGCTTTAAACTTAAAACAGATCCATTCCTTAGCTCAAGCGTCCAGTCATCGGAACCCTGCGACCCTTGCCGAAGTGTGGAAAACGAGCAGCGTTTTGGGTCTGTCTGGAGCACTTGCAACGGAGTGGTCTTCATACATAGTTGAATTAAATAAGGCAGGCGTCTCTCTGTGGGGGGATACTATCGATTCTCTCATTTGGACCGGAGGGGACCTATCGGGGGTCATTTCTGTTAAAAATTGTTATAATGCCATCCTATCTACTCAGAACCTTCCAATTTGGCTTGGCTGGAAAGTTAAAAATTGTTATAATGCCATCCTATCTACTCAGAACCTTCCAATTTGGCTTGGCTGGAAAGTTAAGTTGTGGAAACGCAATGTTCAGCTGAAAATTATTCTTTTTCCTGGCTGGCAGTGGAGAACAGGCTTCTTACCTAGGATAATCTCCAAGCAAAAGGGTGGAGTGGGCCAGGTCTATGCATTCTGTGCAAGCAGCGCGATGAAGACATATCTCATCTTTTTATTCATTGCCTCTTTACAAAGGAGGCTTGGTCTTATTGTGCGCAGCTGCTAAATTTGAGACTGCCGTGGATGGGATCTTCTCTCAGTGATTGTATGGATGAATGGAGCAGGAAAAATGATCTGTCAAAAAAGTTGTCATTGCTAATTTGTTGGAATGTATGGCTGGAGCGTAACAGACTGATTTTTAAAGGAAAGACTGCATCATTTAGGGCAGCAGTCCACAGGGCTATCGAAGCATTTAAGAATAAGCCTATTGCCACTAATCAGCAGATTTTAAGAGTAAATACTATAAACAGGAATGTTGACTATGCAGTGGCTTTCTTTGATGGAGCTTCAGTGGCAGTGGGTTCCAGTTGCGGAGCAAGTGGTGTTGTAAAAACTAGAGATGCCTCGGAATTTAGATGGTATTTTAATGGCGGGGAGGGAACAAACACCAAAGCATAACTATTGGGCGTGTGGGCATCTCTTTTTATTGCAAAGCATTTGGATATTCAGGAGATTCAGTTACTAGGCGATTCAAAAGCAATAATTGATTGGCTAAAAAAAAAGAAATCTTCGGATAATAAATATAGAAGGATGGAAAAGGAAAACTAGCAAGCTGGTCGCTACCTTCAGGGATATTACTTTCCAGCATATCTATAGAGAGACCAATCGGGTGGCAGATAGGCTTTCCAAGCATGCTTTGTTGATTTTGAGTGGAAGTCTCTTTTATTATCCATGGGATGGAGAGTCGGCTGGAACTGTCCAGCATTTTGACATCTTTTAATTATGGGGGTCTTTCTTGGTCTGGATTAGTTGGTCTTTTAGAGTGAGGAGTAATTAAGCGTCATCGAGTGTAACTTTTGGGTTGTTGGAAGACCATTTTTTGTTTTTTTTATGAGCTGTTGAGAGTGGAAAAGATTTTGTATTGGTTTTCATCCTTTCAATGCTGTATGAAAAATTATATATCAATATAATATAATTTGTGTGAATATTCTGCAGGAAAAAAAGACTTCAATGGTCATCGACAACGGGATTGAAAGGTCAAATATTAGACCCACTGAATGTCCGTTTGATGTAACTGATAGGCTGGTACATCCTTCTGTATAATGCAGGTCCTTCTTATTTTTCAAAAAAAAAATTAAGGGAGAAATGATAAACGCCCAGCTTGAATTAAAATTATAAAAGTTATCCAGTTTTTATAGCAGAGTATTAACTGATCTATTTAAAGTTAGGCTATAAGACTATATCCACATGCAATAGGTTTGGAAATATCATGAGCGCAATGCATTTAGGACAAACAAAATTATTTGTTACAAGCACCTTATCTTCTTAGGATCCTATCATGGAGGAACATAAATCAACCCTTAACGGACCAAAAACATAAGAAATACTTTAAGCCCGGGAAAAACTACCGAGGTTAGAAATATCCAATATAGATAAATAAATATTAAATATGGAAGATAAATATATTACATAATGTATATTATGGGAATTAACTATTAGTTTAGTGATTTAGTTTGAGTGATTGAGTGTTGTGAATTACAAACAAGAGGTTTCGGGATCAAGTCTCTGGGTTAGCTCTCTGTGAATATTGTGAATCTTAGTCGATATCCCTGCCAGATTAGGTTACTAAATCTGCAACCAACTAATTTACCAGATTAGGTTACTAAATCTGCAACAGCTAATTTACCCTGGATACCAACTTCAAAATAAGAGAAAATGCTCAATAAATTTTCCCAAAATATATATTTCATTTAGAAAAAAAAAATTACTAAAACTAACCATTCCTATATAAATATTCAAATAACAAATAAATTTATTTTTAACATTAAATATAAATGAAATTTTTTTTACCTACAAACTTTTTTTAAGTATCAAATCCAGATATAATAATTTTTTTTGTATCAAATCCAGATATAATAAATTTGAAAAATCATAGACACAATACATTTAGGACAAACAAATTAATTTGCTACATCCCCTTTATCTTCTTAGGATCCTGTCATCAAAGAACATAAATCAACTCTTAACCAACCACAAACAGGAAAAAGAATACTTCAAGCTCAAAAAACGTACTAAGGTTATGTATATCCAAGAGAACCATAAATAAACAGCAACTATTGAAGACAAATATATTACAAAACGTTTTCTATCTTCGGATTTGATGATCCCTTTGTACATATATAGAAAATGGTCTCTCTTATAGCATTACAGACACGCTTTTTTTCACTATCAAGAAACTACATTTACATAACTTTTATAAAAAAGGTGAACCACACATGCAGCTTTCACGAGCATTAATAAAGTTGATGTTAAAATCAAAAAAAGGAAACGGCTTATGCCAAAACACCTTATACATATAGAGGGGCAAAGGCCCAAAGAAACTACAATCATAGCCTCTGGTTTCCAACCCAAAATAGATTATATTTGATGAAAAGATTATGCTACATGACGAAAAGATAACTCAAAGGTGAGATGTCCATCTTCCTCGTAAGTTTCCACCGGAATAAGAAGGAAATCCTGAGGAATCTCATCTATCCCATCAATGCTTCGTGGAACACTTTCCATTGTCAAACGCCGCCTTCCCTTTTTTATCTCGATTTGATATGAATAGTGCTCCTCCGAAGAAGCTGGTCCAATATAAGTTACGTAAACCATATTTCCTAGAAATTTCATTTTATTCTGAAGAAGAAATACCATATCTTCACCTTCTAAGATACAAAACTGCTCGTCGGTGGCCAACAATACTGTAAACCAGGCCTCATATCTAAATTGCATTTTACAAGCTCCGTGTACAGATGTGAAATGGTCAGAAAACCGTATTGATGGACCAGAAAAGCTGCATCCCGATACAGAACACAAGTATGGTGCATATATACATTTGGACTGGTGAGCAGTTATTTGTGAATATCTAACCAACTCTCTACATCCATTATGAGCATATATGCAACCTACTTTCATGGACTCGATCAATTTTTCAATGGCCAGACAACGGATCTTTCCAATTGGATTAAGACATGAATGGCATCTATTGTTCATCAGAACACAGCAGGAGGAACAGGCTATATGTCCATTTGTGCACTGCATCAGCAACAAAATGTAACAGTTAATAGTAGCAAACAACAATTGGTTTAAGAGATGGCAGGTGCACAAAGACACTAAGAAGATATCAGAGCAGTAATCCCGTCCTTATATAAGTTAGTTTATTTTCAAAAGATGTGAAGTGCACATTCTCAGCTGGCATACAGAATAAAGGTTAAATGATTAGAGGTATGCTCCCTAGATTAAAGGCTAAGCTCCCTGCTAACAGCCAACCTATCCATAAGAAGACAGGGTTAAGACTTAAGAGTGAAGCTAGATTAATCAATACTCAATTTCCATATGGACTGGTGCTTTGGAGAAATTGACTAATTCCAAAAACTACTTAAAACAACAAAATTTAAGGCTAGAAGCTAAGCAGACGGTGTTGAACGGACCTAGTACACCAACTCAAGAATTTGTGCTAATATTTTCTTCTCTTTTTTTGCTTTTAAAATTGTATTTATAGGAAATCATCGTCACCTATGGTAAAACTTCCCCACACATGGCACTTCACCATCATAAATTTTAAGATGTTCTATTCCAAATTTATTTATCATCTAACATGGGAAGTTAACATTTATAGCTGTTTTTTTTAATGTGCTTTCTGTGCAGTTCAGAGTCCAGACATTAAGCCTTAACCCCACAAATTTAAATAAAAGGATGACTTTCACACTGGAAAAAACAGACATTAAATTGGGGTGTACATTGCATAATTCCAGTAAGGCATACCCCAGAAAAATTGAGGAAAAGACTACAACCTTACTGTAAGATATGAGCAGAAAACGAGATATTGTGTTTCATCGAAAAATATAATCAAGAAAAGAGAGAGATGTAAAATTACAACTAGACTACCAATATAAGTTCCACTTCAAGGAAACAGAGATGTAAAATTACAACTAGATTACCAATATAAGTTCCACTTCAAGAAACGCAATTGAAATGACAAGGATGAACCATGCTGCTGCAGTTGAAAAATAATATATTACGTGTTTTTGTCTGTTCTTCAATTCTCTCAGTATGTATTATCATGATTCATATGAGTTATCATTCCCAAGTAACCTGTTGTAAAAACATTAGCGCATGTACATCTTCTCAGTTGGGTCTGAAAATCAGTTTCACTGTTTCCAATGCTCAGAACCTGCATTTCCTGATCCGCCTGACTGGCATGCCAGGAACACAGATCCCAGGATCTGACACAAATCCAGATCCAGCGTGAAACCCTTCTGCATTTTGATCTGTAAGGGATCTGCCAGTGGAAACGTATCCCGTGCTGTTGGACACGCCCAGAACACAGATCCACAAAATAAAGTTTTCTACCTTTTATTAGAAAAAGGTTAAAGCAATGATCTAAAAAAGTTTCAGAGGCATTCAAACTATGTGGAAACTTATTGATCTCATCCATCAGGAGGTTCTTTTTGGATTCTGACACTTACTGTGGCCTGAAAGGAAGCAGAAGTGCAGAATATGCTTCCTACTCTAATCCATGAGAGAAGAATGTACAGAAACTTAGAACAGAACAGTTGCAAACAAATGAAATAAATAAAAAACCATTAACAACACTATTTTTAAGGAAAATCCTTCCAAGAGGAAAACCCCGCACTCTAAAGCACACTCAATGTATTATTCAGCAACTAAATGATTACAATACAGAGTTTGTGTGCTCTCAATAAGAGTGTTCGGCAGTAGCATAAGGATTCTGGAGAAATTTTGGCAGCATAACAATAAGTTAAAACTTACACTCAGTTTTCCTCCAACCCTAGCACTAAATAAATAGACATAACAAAACCATAAACTATTTATGGTTTTCCAATTCTACATGTTGGAATCCACTTGCAAGTAATTGGTCAACTATTGCTGCTTAGCATTCATTCCCTGTTATTGCTCTGCATTTATTCCCTGCTATTGCTCTGCATTTATTCCCCACCACTGCTAGACTGCCAGGTGTATGACACACCTGTCCCAACATTCTTCCACTTGCCATGTACCTTGCAAGATTATAAGGGAGAATGCATCAAAATTTGAGCTAATTGCTAGGGGCCATAAGGTCCATAGATTCACAACACCACTTGAATTTACAAAGTTTCATCAATGCATCTGCAACAATCTACAAAGTTTCAACTTTCTCTAGTATCACATTTCCATCCTCTACCATGTACCTAAGGAAATGGTATTGGATATCTATATGCTTTGTCTTCACATGAAAGGTTGGGTTCTTAGTGAAACAAATGGCATTGTTACTATCACATTGAACAGTAATAGCTCTCTGACTTAGCCCTACTTCTGAACATAGTTTCATAAGCCAAATAGCCTCTTTACAGGCATGAGTAGTTGCCATATACTCTGCCTTTGAAGTGGACAAAGCGACCACAGCTTGTCACTTGCTCATCCAACTCACTACTCCACCAAACAATCGAAACACATACCCGTTGGTAGCTCTCCGTCTATCTACATCCCCTGCCCAATCAGAATCCACATAACCCTATATATCCATTGAGTGTGGATCCCTTGAAACATCATTATGATACCAAATGAAATATTCAGAAGTACCTCGCAAATACCTAAAGACACTCTGCACTGCAACCCAATGTTCATGTCCAAGATTAACCATGAATCGATTCAGGATTCCCACTGCTTGGACAATGTCTAGTCTAGTACATACCATAGCATACATCAAACTACCAATTGCGCTAGCATAAGGAACAAAATCCATAACCTCCATCTTTGCGGGTATTGTAGGACACTGCTCAACTGAAAGCTTAGTTTCCACAAAAATCAGAACATTCAATGGTATGCAATCTACCATGCAAAACTGTTGTAGCATAGAGTTTACATACTTACTCTAGCCCAACCAAAGCTTTTTATTTGCTCTAACTCTCATAATCTCCATTCCTAAGATATATTTTGCAACCCCCGAGTCCTTCATATCAAATTGTGCTAAAAGCTAACACTTCACATCACAAATCACATCCTTACCATTACCAAAGAATAACATATCATCTACATATAGAGTGATAACAAGGAAATGACCACCATCTTGTTTGTAATACACATAATGATCTGATTTGGATCTTAGAAATCCCAATCCCAACACAAGATAATCAAACTTTTGGTACCACATTCTAGGAGACTGTTTGAGACCATATAAAGAACTTTTTAATTTGCAAACCAATAACGCTTTACCTTTTTCAACGCAGTGCTCTAGCTATGACATATAGATTTCCTCCTTCAAGTCACCATATAGGAATGTTGTTTTCACATGCATCTATTCTATCTATAAATCAAAGGTTGCTACTATAGATAACAAGAACCTAATAGATGTTAAGTTAGCAACTAGGGAAAAGATCTTACCAAAGTCTATCCCCTCAACCTAGGAATATCCTATTGCAACCAACCTTGCCTTGTGCTTTTCAACATTGCCATCTAAACCAATCTTCTTTTGAACAACCATCCAATCGGTTTTCATTCATCAAGCAATAGTACCAAGTCCCATGTATCATTCTTTCTAAGTGCAACCATTTCCTCATCCATGGCCAATCTCCAAGACTTGTTATCTTCCATCTTCATTGCCTCTTTTACAATTCTAGGCTTATCGACGTAGCAAATAAAGCAAACATACATTTGAAATCAGATAGACTATAACTATACATATCTAGTTTCCTTCTTTTCTAAGTGGACCTCCTTAAAGTTTGAAGTGAAGTTTCTTGCTCCTCTTCCGACCTCTTTAAACCTTCCTCCTCGTTGGGTCCATTATGAACTTCTTGTTCATTTTTGGTTCAACTTTCTCAATCTTGGGTGGTCGTTGAACCACTGACTTCTTCTCATTCTCTTCTGACTACACCATTGTGGGAGAAGGTTTAACATATCTGAAAATAACATTCTTGCTATACAAAACTTTTCTAGCCATAGGATCCCAAAGCTTGTACCCTTTCACACCAACACCATAGCCAATGAAGATACATTTCACGACCTTGTTATCCAACTTCAACCGCTTCTCCTTAAATACACAAGCATATGCCTCACAACCAAAAACATGAAGATGCTAAAGTGAGAGCTTCTTTCCCATCTAGGCCTCCATAGGGGTCTTATCCACAAGGGCTAACGTGGGAGACTTGTTAATCAAGTAACATACAGTAGCAACCACTTATGCCTAGAACTTCTTCTCTAAGTTGGCTCCACTAAGCATACTCCTAGCTCTCTCCAACAACATTTTGTTCATATGTTTTGCAACTACATTCGACTGAGGGGTATATGGAGTTGTCTTATCTCTTTCAATGTCATTCTACTTAAAATCTTATCAAACTCTGCAGAACAAAACTTACCACCATTATCAATCCTCAACACCTTAATCTTCTTGCTAGTCTAATTTTCCAAGAGAGCTTTAAACTCCTTAAACTGACAAAAAACCTAAGATTTAGTTCTAAGAAAATATACCCATGTCCTTCTAGAATAATCATCAAAGAATGACACATAATACAAAGCCTTAGAAATCGAAGGAACTTTAATTGGACCCGATACATCAAAATGAATTAAGTCCAACCACCCAAAAGATTTGTGAGAACTAGAATAAAATCAAGTTCAAGAGCACAACCATTCAATCCATCGACAATTTTTTTGTTTTTCAAGGCCCATATGCCCTTCTCACCTATATCGTCCAATCTTTGGTGCCATAACATTCTCTTCTTTGCAATTAACTTGCTTTCTGAAGCAAGAGCTTGTTTAGGTACCCAGAAAGCATGACCATCAGAAGTAGATATAGGTCTTGATTATGAAGGTGTAGATCCTATAGATCTCTCCACTACAGAAATTGAAGAACTATTACACTCAATAGTGCATGCATCAAGTTGGAACAAAGTGCCCACACGAACACCCTTAGCGAGTACCATAGCTCCTCAAACCATCTTACACCCTTTCTCAAAGAAAACAACCTACACACCGGCATCATTAAGTGTGCTCACAGATAGTAGGTTTCATGCCAGACTCAGAATGTGCAAAACTCCATTGATCCCTTTACTCTGCCATCAGGGAATATGATCAAGACTCTACCACAACCAACTATGCTAAGAGGAGAGTCATCACCAAGGTATACCATCCCACCATAATATTTTTCATATATTGAAAACCAATGTTAATCGAAGTCATATGGAAGGAAGCTCTAGAGTATATCAGCCATGCACTCTGGCCTACACGAATTGCCAAAGATGCAACAAAAGCATCTCCACCATCCTCTTAAGAAGATTTTTCAAACTCATCATCAAAATCATTCGTTTCCCTCTTATTCTTCTTCTCTTCCTTGCGGTCCCTTCTAAAATGCCCGACCTTGCAATTCCAACATTTTTCCTTGGACTTTCTAGGAGACTTATGTCTCCACAGGATTTGGATATGCCATTTTCTCTCTTCTTGCCTTTCTCCTTCGATCTTCCGAACAACCAAGGCCTCATTGGTGGATTCAAAAGCTTTCTATCTCACCTCCTCTGAGAGTAAAGCAACGACAACCTCATCAAGCACCAATGTCTTTATAGTGCTTCCAATGGCCATTACCAAGTTGTCCCATGAATCGGGCAAAGAACACAAAAGGGTCATACAACGATCTTCTTCATCCATCTTCACTCCAACTGAGATCAATCGGGTCACAATAGTATTAAATGCATTCAGGTGCTCGGCTACAAAATCACTATCTCCCATTCTCAATGTAAAACAACTTTTTCCACAGAAAAAGTTTATTAACCAAGGATTTAGCTTGATACAAATCCCCCAACTTCTTCCAAAGAGTTGTTCCAGTTTTTCCTTTAGAAATGTTCAATAATACTAAACTGACCAAACAAAGCCTGATAAAGCTTCCCGCCTTTCTCTCCAACACCACCCACTCTTCATCTTTCATATCAGCAGGTTTGGTTCAAGATACGACAACCCATAGATCTTGATCTACAAGAAGATCCTCCATCTTGAGCTTCCACAACTCAAAGTTAGGGACATTAAACTTCTCTATTTCTCATCTAGATGTGCTCACCATTTCCCTGCAACAAGATTTCCTTTTGTGCAAGCTCCCACTCAAACCAAAATTAGACCAATAAGCCTTGTCCCTAACACCTTGGATCCAAGGTAGGGACAAGGTGATCATGCTTTGATATCAAATGAAAGGAAGCAAAGGTGCAAAAAACACTTCCTACACTGATCCATGAGAGAAGAATGCGCAGAAACTTTGAACAAAATGGTTGCAAACAAATGAAATAAAAAACAAACCATTAACAACACGATTCCCTGGGAAAAAACCTTTCGGGAGAAAAACTCCACACTCCAAAACACACTCGATGTATTATTCAACAACTAAACAGTTACAATACAGGGTCTATGTGCTCTCAACAAAAGTATTTAGTAGTAGGATAAGGATTCTAGATAAATTTCAGCAACATAACAGTAAGTTAAAATTTACACTTTGTTTTTCTCCAACCCTAGCACTGAATAAATAGACATAAGAAAACCATAAGCCATTTATGGTTTTCTAATTCTACATGTTGGAAACCACCAGCAGATAATTGGCCCTGCTTGGCATTCATTCCCTGCTAGTGCTCTGCATTTATTCTCTAGTAGTAGTTAGCATTTATTCCCTTCTATTGCTCCGCATTTATTTCTTGCTCCACGACAAGATTGCAAGGTGTATGACACACATGTCCCAACATGGACACTATTTAACATGCAACATTTGGTTTTTGTTCTACATTCATTATCAACTAATACTTTTGTTTTGATCACGATTTAATACAAACAACTCTTGTTTTCTTTCTTTTTTTAATTTTCTCCTTTACAATAAATTTTGATTATATCTATGATATTGCTTTCTTTTTAAGTAACCGGTAGATCTCATGGTGTGGGAATTTATAAAGATGAAAATATGCAATAGGCTATTTCAGAACTCCTGAGATGAGTGTTTGCTACAATGTTGTAAAACTGTAACACAACTTCTATTTAAAGGCGTACCCTTCTCTTTACTTGAAGTGGGCATTGGAGAACCATAGATTTCGAGTTTCAACTAACACTATAACCATGGAAGACTGCTTTTTAAGGCCCTAGAGTATTGTTTTAGTGGTCAATATTAGTCTTCACATTATGGTTCTAATGGGCATATAATAGCTTATCAATTTCTTTTATAGAGCACCTTTAGCCCTTTTACTCAATATAGGTTTTGAATGGTAAGGGGGTAGGATCAGTTGGCATTGTAGCAAGAGCTCCTATCTATGCATCAAAGTTGTAATTCATCTCTTGTTTACATAAATTGAGACAGTTTTGCACAAAGTTAAGTACTTTGCCTTCTTGAGCACCGTGCTCTTTTTTGGAGGCTATTCTACGTGAAGTGGTATATGTATCACGTACTGAGCAATTGTCTTTTGCAACAATTGGTATTTATGGTCCAAGAAAGGAACTTTCTTGTAAAGTAGTTTAAACTTTTAGCATAGTACTCGTTGTCTATAGCTTAAACTTTTAGGCCAATTAGAGCAGTTCTCTGTTGCAGCAATATGAATGGATACTTTTTTTCAACTATACATTTTAAATTTTAATGTTGTGATTCGAACTTTAAGGCCAATTAGAGCAGTTCTCTGTTGCAGCAATGTGAATGGATACTTTTTTTCAACTATACATTATAAATTTTAATGTTGTGATTCGTGAATGGTATTTTATTCTTAAATCTGATTTTTCTATGTTTTTTTATTGTTTATAAAAATATATTTACACTTTTATAATTGCCATTTCCCCACCATATATAGATCCCGTCTTTTCCAAAATCTGGCAGATCCGTATCCTGGTAGCTTAGCTCAGAACAACATATGTGGACCAATATCAATTGTGCTTCACATAATCATAATTCTATATGCACTCCTCCACAAATTAAGGCATTCACAACCCTTACTCAAACTTATTCGGCAAATAAATGTATATATAATAAATTCATACATACAGTTACCATAGGCCTAACATCCATCAGAGATGCTCAGAGTTCTCTATAATAATACATTGCAATAAGCTCAAGGTCTCTAAGGTAATATCCAACCTTTGCAAATTGAGATTTTTTTTTATTTTTTCTAGACAATCCAATATAAATCATTTGTTTGGAATCCCTTGTATATTGCTACTAATCAAATTCAACTATTGGATGCAATTTGGACGCAGTTATTTTCCAGCCATCTTCTTTGACTTGTGATAAATAAATAATCACCGTGAGCACAATCTCTAGCATGGCAAAAGGAAGTTGATATCATGCCAGCAACTGAGAAAAGCAAATTCTCAAGACCAAAACCAAATCATTATTATGGGCATGGTGGATTGACCGAAGTCTCTTTTATGGGAAGAGACATGTGAGTTCAAGACTAGCAAAAGACTTGATTAGCTAAGTTTTTGCAAGAGATATTGAAGGATGATATGATAAAAGATAAAAGCACATGAAGTGAGAATTGTGCGGATTTACCAACTAGACCTAGGAATAAGGGGAAAGCAAACGAAGTAGCAAAAGTGATCTATAAACTGCTGTGGATATTCTACTGGAACAGTTTGTCACAACAGATCTTGTATTATACTGAAATCTTTTATTATGCATGTTTATTTTCATTAGATCTCAGATTTATAATCACTAGGATAATGCTCAAATTAATGAAATAACTGAAATGGGAAAATGAAAGAACGGGAAAACATACACACCATCCACATGAATGGACACAAGATATATCCTGGGAAACCCAATAAGGGAGAAAACCCAGCTCGAAAGTGAGGCCTATGCTCTGTTCTCTTTGCTTCAGTTATCAAAATGCAAATACAAAGGAATGGGCACTCACTATGGAGTTGCCTATGACACTATGGTCAGTATGGCTCCTACAAAATATCTCCTCCTCTATTATGCTCTCAAGATACCACTCCTAGAAGCCTTGCTCAACTATGGAACAAATACAATGCTAAAGAATGGAACCCCTTTTCTAGGTTGGGGTTTTGACTTCCTCAACCCTCATTAGTGACCAAGTTTGGAGCTTCTAGAATCTTCTTGAAAGTCCACACATGGCTAGCCCCATATGTGTGAGTAATGGGGTTGGCATGGCATCCACTCGTGCCATGGGGGTCAACAAGGTAGGTCAACTTGCGGGACGGATAACTTTTGCATACGAGCTCGATTGAGGAGTTTGACACACTGTTGGAATTGTCTTAGAGTCTCGAACACTGTCAAGTGTGTGGGCACAAGGTCCAGACACTATAACCCCAAAAAATGTCGTTTAATGCCTCAAAATGGCTCGGGAAGGTTCCGGACCCAAGTTTTCCAAACTGGGGCCTGCCACTAAAATGGCCCTACAAGTTTATTCCGATTTTTTCCACTCAGAAAATACCAAGATAGATGAAAAATTGTATGATGATCCAATCTGGATCATACCTCCCCATTTAGGGAGGCTTTTGGTCCCCAAAAACTTTACTAAATGAGGTGAGGAAATTTTTCCTCTATCTTCTCCCTAGAGTACGATTTTTCTTTTCCTGGAAGTTGTCCTTTCAACCCAATCTACCAAAGGACATGTTGCCCCTATCTTTAGTTCTAGACTTCTTCTAAAAATTGTGTCTTCTACGGTTCTACCAACTCTGCCTGAGCATCTGATGCTAAGTCCTCTATGCTAGGTAGGACCTACTCCTCCTCCTTATCCAACATGGAAGGCTCATAGAGTTTCAAATTCTCCACATTCACTACTGAGTAAATGTGCATGTATGGGGTTAGACTGAGTTTGTAGGCATTATCTCCAATACCTCAAAAAGGCCATACAACAGAGCCTTGATCTTCTTATCAAGACCCTGTATTCTTTCCTTGTTCAATTGTAGCCAAACTCTGTCTCCCACCTAGAATGATTTTTTTGTTCTGTGTTGATCATGTCGTGCCTTGTACCTTTCCTATGACTTCTTTAGTGTCTCCTATACTTGCAAATATATCTGCCTAATCTTTTCAACAAGCTTCTCTACTTTCAATGCTTCTCCCGTGGTGTCTTCCCCCACTCCTTGTTGTCCATAAACAACATCCAAGGGTGAAGACGGCAAATACCCAAAACAAGTTTCAAGAGGGGACTTACCAATAAAAGTGTGGACTACTTTGTTATAAGAGTGTTGAATATAGATCAGATTTTCATCCCAAGTGTTCGAATGCTTCTTATTGTAACCCCTCAAAAGCTGCAACAAAGTCCTATTGACTACTTTTGTTTGTCCATCTGTCTATGGATGGAATGTTGTAGATCTCTTCAACTTCGTGTCCATCTTCTCCTAAAGTGTAGTCCAAAAGGCACTAAGAAATCTGGTATCCCTATCTAAGATGATGCTCCTCAGTATCCCAAAGTGCACCCATACCTGTTCAAAGAACATGTTTGCTACTTCTTGTCCTTCGACGATCTTTTTACAAGGCCATAAGAATGCAAATCTTGTTGAACCTGTCAACTACCACAAAAAGATAGTCATGTCCCTTCCTCGTTGTTGGTAAACCTCCCACAAAATCCATGGCAATGCTTTCCCAAGGTCGAGTGGGTACAAGTGAGGGATGGTATAGACCTTGCTTTCTATTACTGGGCTTGTTGATACAACAAAGTATGCATCCTCTAATATATCGTGCTACATCTTCTTGCATTCTAGGCCAATACACATACATTTGTAAGTTAGCAACTATCTTCCGAACAACAAAATGTCCTGCAACCTTGGAGGTGTGAGCCTCTCTGATAAGCTGCAATCTTTCACCTTTAGGAACACAAAGCTTGTCTAGCTTGTAGAGCAACCCATTTTGGAGATGATAGTCAGCCTTGTCGTCACCTTCTTCTACATGAATTTGGCCCTGTAGCTGTTGAAACACCTCTTCGAAGTCCTCATCTTTTGTGCATGCCTCTTTGTATGCATCATGGGTAAAAGGCTCCATGTGCATAAGAGTTCCCAATGCCGTAATCATGGATGTGGGTGGCCTTGAAAGCATGTCTGCCAACTTATTAGTGTTTCCCTTCTTATACTTGATGACTAGATGAAATTGCTGCAAAAACCCCATCCACTTGTAATGTCTGGTTTGATGAAGCTTACTCCGGGCCTTCAAATGCTGCAATGGTTGGTGATCTGTGTGGATAATGGTGTCCTTGCCCATCAGATAGTGCTTCCACTTCTTAACAGCTTGAACCAAGGCATAGAGTTCCTTATCATAGGTAGGGTAGTTTATGACTCCCCCATGAAACATTTCAAAATGATAGCATACAACTTACCTCCTTGCATCAAAACTACTCCCATAGCATACCCACTTGCATATGTCTCCAATTCGAAGGGCTTCTTCTGCAAGTCAGGCAATGTGAGAACTAGTGCTTGATTGATCTTTTGTTTTAACTCGTCGAAAGATTTTTGTTGATTCTTTCCCCGCTGGAAACTCTTACCGCTCACTGTTATGGCGCGACGTGGTCCAGTTACCACTGAAAAGGATGCTATGAACTTCCATAGGTATTGTGTTGCCCCAACAATGCTTCTAACTTCAATGACATTAGTAGGAATTGGCCATTTTATGATGGCCTCCATCTTTGTGGGATCTATCTTAATCTCCCCTCCATCAATCACATACCCCAATCACTGCTAAGCAAACTCACATTTCTTGAGGTTAGCCAATAGCTGGTGTTTTTTCAAAGTCTCTAACATCTGCATGAGATGTGAGAAGTGTTGCTCCCAAGTACAACTATAAACCAATATATCATCCAAATACACTATAACAAATGAATCTAAATATGGGTGCTATACATCATTCATCGATCTCATAAATGTAGTTGGTGCATTACATAAATCAAACAACATGACCAACCATTCATACAAACCTTGCCTTGTTTTGAAGGCAGTCTTCTAGGTGTCTTCTTCTTTAACATGTACCTAGTGGTATCTCGATTTGACATCCAACTTGGTGAAGTACTTGGCATGCTATAACTCATCTAACAAATCACCAATCCTGGGAAGAGGGTATTGATTCTTGAGTGTAATCTTGTTCAAAGCTCTATAGTCGATACACATTTGCTAAGTCCCATCCTTCTTGGGTACGATGAACAAGATGAGGTGCTTGGTCGAATTACTCCTTGCTCCAACAACTGCTACAATTGTTTCTTCACTTCATCTCCTTCAATAGCAGGTTGTCTATACAACCCAATATTTGGTAATGGGGAGTCAGGCAACAACTGTA
>CBVK0102515878.1:0-20039 GCA_900067695.1 Picea abies
TGATGCGGGAGATGAAAGAAACCACATCCACCATGGAGAAATATTCCGAGAACTCCCACGCGGCTTCACTGAAAGAGATTTTGTGGAGGAAAGGCTTAGAGTAGAGCGTGATGTTGTAGTGAGAGACAATGCCAAGGCTCGAGAATGAGAACAAATATCTTTTGCAGAGACAAGGGAATGTGAGAATTAGATGGCTTCTTGTGAAGATGCATGTTGATCGAAGATTAACAAAATCCCCATCATTGTTCATAGTTGAAATCTCGATAAATGAACGTGGGAGATTTATCCAATTAAAGAGGATGCACCATGGGCATTGGAACTGGATGACCGAAGAAAGGAATGCATACTGTAGTGGCTACAGTTGATCCCATTGATGACCTTGGAAACAAGGCTCGAAGAAGTGATCACATTATTGCCAAACTACTCCTTTGGCGACAATTCTCTTAAATTGGAGTTGTTTGAGATGATGAAATTAAATTTAATGTCATAAAGGATCGTTGAATGCATGGATTTTGTAGCTCCATACAGTGGCAGGTGCGAGGAAATCCACTCTCAAGGAAAAAAATCACAGCAGATACTGTTGCAGCATTGGTTGTTGCCTCCATCATCTTTATACCCATTGACAATCCTTATTTCCATTGCATTCTCGAAAGAGCTAGATCGCTATTTCATTTTGTTGACCAGTACCGTATAACATATGGTATAAAATGCCCTTTCTATTGCTCATTCTTGGGCTATGGTTTGTTATCCTATGATTTTTTTCCCATGGACTACACTGGAGGAAATCCTGTCGTGATGATCGGTGAGGAACCCAAAGAGACAAGTAATAAAGGTCAATGGGAGACATTGCAAAGGAATTACTTTCTCATCTCGTGAAATTGACCAAGTTTTCTTAATGAGAGGGTTCCATTATGAAATAAAGGAAAATGTATAAAATGTGAGGCAACATCGTGTTAATGGGGCATTTAATGGTATTCTCCATTGTCTCCTTGCTTCTCATAATCTGCTTGTGCCAAATATTTGATATTGTTATGTGGAGAAATACCTCTAAAGATGGATCATGTGTCAAATTGGAATATCAATTGGGTACAATTGAAAGATAAATTTCTCTATGTTGAGAAGATGGATTGTGGCAAGAGGTTTCTCCTAGAAAGAGGGAGTATCTAGTGAGGCAAACTAGACAAGCAGGGTTTTCAGTGACACAGGGAGTTGGCCTTGAAGTTTGAAATGAAGGATCATGGCTTAATGAATTACTATTTGGGATTATAAGTATGGAAGAAGCTAGGTGAGATCTTCCTTGTTCAAGGGAAGTATGTTGTGAAGATCCATCAAAAGTTTGGGATGATGGATTGAAAATCCATGGCAACTCCCATGGTGAAAAACCTGAAGAAGTTGAGAGACTATGATTCTGAACTAGTAGATCCCTCCACATACCAGAAATTGATTGGCTCACTGATGTATTTGGTTAATACCAGGACAGACATCTACTTTGCTGTGAACATGTTGAGCAAGTTCCAGGTGGAACCAAGACACGAGCATTGAATTGTTGCAAAGCACATATTGATATATTTGTGTGGCATGTTAAACTATGGTTTGAGATATGTCTCAAAAAATGATGTACAGTTGCAATGATATACAAATTCTAATTGGGCAGGGAGTGCATATGACATAAAGAGTACTTCAGGAGTATGCTTCAGTTTGGACTCTACTATGATATCTTGGACTATCAGGAAGCAGAAGTCTGTTGCGCTCAGTACTGCAGAGGCAGAGTATATTGCAATTTGTAATGCATGTACAGAAGTAGTATGTCTCTGTAGGATGGTTTATGGATTGTTTGATTAGGTGTTGGAATCAACCATGATATTATGTGATAATAAAAGTTGTGTACAGCTTTCATAGAACCCTATGTTCCATGAAAGGTCGAAGCACATAGAGATCAAGTACTACTACCTCAGTGATAAATTCCAGAAGGAAAATATAACACTCTAGTATATATCTAGCGATGAGAAGATAGCAGATATTCTTACGAAACCCTTGTCCAAAGGGAAGTTTGTATACTTTCGGGACAAGTTGGGACTTGTGGATATTTCTCCCTTGGTTGAGAGGGAGTGTTGATCTGTATCATGATAGTACAGATTAGATATGATGCTTTTGCAACATGTTAGTACAACTTAGATATGATACAGATGTTGGGAGTCACATCATGCTAGTACAACTTAGATATGATGCATTAGCTAGTACAACTTAGAGATGATGCAGTTACCCGACTTGCATCATACTAGTACAACTTAGATATGATGAATTAGCATCATTCTAGTACAACTTAGAGATGATGCAGTTACCTGACTCACATCATACTAGTACAACTTAGATATGATGCAGTACCATCATGTTAGTACAACTTAGATATGATGAAAAAGCATCATGCTAGTACAACTTAGAGATTATGTAGATGATACTCCACATCATGTCATTACAACTTACATATGATGCATTTGCATCATGCTAGTACACCGTAGATATGATACAATGGATGATATGACTTGATGTGCACCTTGCCAGATGAATTATGGCTCAGATATGATGCAGTTGATGATATGTCATGATATACTTTATGTAACTTTCCATTAGATAAAATTGGTCAAATTGAATACATTTAGCTAGTTGTTATGAATACCTCCCTAGTTAAGAGGGAGTGTTGAAATTGTAACTATGGTCCGTCTTCATAATGTATATATTCCAAAAAGAATATTCTAGAAAAGAATATGTGTACTTATAAAAGTCAGCCCTACATGTGGCACAGATGGTGACCTGATCAGGAAGAATGGCCCTTGTAGTCATGTGACACTTCGTTGAGTGTGTGAAAACTGCAGAACACATGTGTAGTCGTGAGACTATGGAAAATATTGTGTGTATTTGGACAGTAGTTGTATGCTACTACAATGGTTTTGTACCATTGGTGGAGATTGTGTGTCTCTGGATAGTAGTTGTGTGCTAGTACAGTGGTTGTGTACCATTGGACAATAGTTGTGTACTACTATGGATCATCACAGTCGTGTTCTATTGGATGGAATTGTAGTAGATGTGTACAACTAGTTGATTTCCATGGAGACTAACAGATCACTTCGAAGTAGTTGTGTGTTACTTCTTGATCACAGAGACTATGACAAATGATTTGATCTACCAATGGTATGGTAGAAACTCTGTGCTACTAGTTTATTGTAGAGTATTCAATGGACTACTAGATGAATACATCATGGAAATATACCTTCCTAAGTATTCAATGGACTACTAGATGAATACATCATGGAAATATACCTTCCTAGTTAAGAGGGAGCATTGATGTTTGAGGAAACAAGTGAGAGACATTCTCCCTAGAGGGTCTTGTGTGGAATAGTAAGGGGGGAATGTGGAATTCATCCTGACATGCCCCATATGGTCGGATGAAGGAACCAAGACATTGGTTTCATGAGGAAACCTCGATATGTCTTGGGGGACATTGGTTCCATGAGGGAACCTCTATGTGTCCTAGAGAATACATTGTTTCCATCGGGGAACCTTGATATGTCTTAGACATGTGCTCCATGAGGGAACCATGAGATGTCTAGTATGGACACAATTCATGAGTGAGTTGAGACATTGGTTTCATGAGGGAACCTTGATATGTCAAGTATGGTCCAAGATGACTTATTGGTTTCATGAGGGAACCTTGATATGTCAAGTATGGTCCAAGATGACTTAGCTTGATCAAACCCAAGGGATTGGCCACCCCTTGTCGGATGAGCTAGCTCAAGTCTTGTGGATACCAACTACATGACGTGTACAAACACAGGTGAATGGCCCTAGTAAGCATCAGGAGGACCTTCTCCAAGATTGGGTTGTAGACCAATGGAGATAGGATACATTTATCACAAGGGTGTACTTTTGATAAATGGGCCCAAGTGTAGTCCTTCCTTGATCATGCCAAGGAGTGATATGGAATTGAGGTGCTTAAGGTGATTTCCATGTATCAAATAGCATTGGGTTGACATTCACTCACAGGGGTGTACATGTGGTAAATGGGCTTGGTGTAATATTTTTCCTTAGTCATGGTGATTTGAATTGGAATGATAAAGACTTAAAGATGTTAGATGCTATCACATGAAGACCCATAGTGAGCTTGATCTCAGAGAGAGTCAATTGGTTCAAAGGGAGAGTCGCAGAAGGAGTTTCCCCTTGATTCAGGTGGGAGAGAGACATCTCCCAAGACTGACAGGTGTCATGATTCTAGAGTGAATTTTGTATACTTCAGAGACAAGATTGGCATGATGAAGAATGTCTCCCTCGTTGAGGGGGAGTGTTGATGTTTGGACAACATCGACAAGACATTCTTTCATATATAAATATGTATATATATAATATCATATAATATATGACATGATATTTATAATACAAAGTATAAATATATATAATAAAATCCTCATCTTAAGAGATATAAGCTCAAGGATAAATAAGCTAAAATAAAAAGGCAAATAATAAAGCTTGAGCTATGCCACCTTTCTATGATGCCAACGCCCCAAGTCACATGCTTAAAAATGCATATCTAAAGAAAAGAGACCAATAAAAAAAGGGGTAGCAAGAAATAGTGTTGAGGAATGGTAACCCAATGCTAAGCACTTATATTTAAATACCTTGTATGTGGCTATGAGATTCAATTTCAAGAAGTCACCCACCCCCACCTTTGAACATCACACTCCATCACATCACATACTTCTAACTTAGTGTCCTAGGAAATACCTATTGGTACTAGGAGTTGTCACATATAATAGAGGTTAATGTTGTCCCCACCATGGTTGANNNGGAGTTGTCACATATAATAGAGGTTAATGTTGTCCCCACCATGGTTGAACTTAGTAAATGTATACAAATTAAATGGGTTATTGAAAAATAGGAGATGTCATTTGATGTTTACCACCTAATGACACATATATCGATGCATGGCCCATCACTATAGGTGGGTGTCTTGCATTAGGATCTATGTACTTTCATCAGGAGTTGCATCTATGCTTTGGGATCCATGACACTTTCCTCTAGATTTATGTACTTCCATTGGGATCCATGACATTGCATTGGTATCTCTGTATCTGCCTTGAGATCCATGTGTTTTCATCGGGATATGTACTTGCATTGGGGTACATGTACCTTCTTTGGTATTTGTGACATTTGTATTGGACACTATGACAAAGCTTATGCATCATCATTTGCACATGTGTTATCCTTCCTCATGATGGTGCCTAGTTTATAGATGATGGACACATCATCATGGCTTACACATGTCATCTATTTTTCCAATTGGCATTACTCATGGAGGAGGTGGAGAATTTTCGGTTGAGCACGCCTCTTCCCTGGATTATTCTCACATGTGTGGATTGTTTCGGTTGAGCACGCCTCTTCCCTGGATTATTCTCACATGTGTGGATTGTTATTATGGCCTAGTGAAGCATTTATGTTGGAGCACCCCTCTTTTTTATCATTTGTTCACACATGTGAGGTGGTTGAGGTGGTTACAACACATCTTTGGAGAGTGACCTCATTAATTGGCATATGTGAGAGTTAGTTACATGTTGTTGGATCACTTCTTGGGGGCACACCTCATTCCTTGAGCCCATTTATCTCACATGTGTGGTTTTTTATGGTAGTTGGAGAATTTTGAGGGGGGAAACTTCTTTTATTGAGCTCTAGTCCACATGTGTGGATATTTTTTACTAGTCCGAGGAGAGTTTCATGCATGATGACAAGGTTGACCTCCCTATGGAGGAAATTATTTATGATTTGACCACATCTATTTGCTAATTTGATGAGGTTTTCCACTTGGTTGAGATGCCTATGTTGTCTTGTTGTACATGTGACATCTAGTCCATCACTTTTTGTTATTGTTGATCTCATCCTATTTAGTTAGTTGAATGATTTACTATTTTGAGGATAGTTAGTTAGACATCTAGTATTATTTTATTTTGAGGCTCTTGAGATTTTTAACTTTCTAATCCTCACACCTAGATGAATTTCTTTCTAGTGATTTCCTTGTAAATAAAATTAGCAGCCCACAAAACAAAACACATTGTTGGAATAATTAACTCAAATAAATAGCAGAAGCAACATTGGAAACCAAATCTCATACATAATACACAAAGATGTTTTCCCCTTCAAATAAGCTTATCATTAGAATAATATCAAATATTACAAGGGCTCCCTTACCAGGAAAATGGTCGACATAGAAATACATAAAACTATAAACAACACCTGCAGACTCTAGTAACTCCTTCATGGTTGTATGACCCTATACTTTCACTTCTCAAAGATTGCATGCACCTATCCTCATTGTCACCCATATATATACATGCTTTCCTACACTGAATCCCACGTACACGTTGTTGGAATACTAAGAGGGGGGGTGAATCAATATTAACACAATTATTACGTTTTAACCACAATATGTATTGTTTAACTTTATGAGCAGTTCATCAATAACATTCAAAAAAACATAAGCAGTATAAATGAATAGTGAACAATAAGCAACCACACGAGTACACAATACACCAGTATTTTACATGGAAACCTAATGTGGGAGAAAACCACATAATTCTTTTCTTGTATGTCAAAAGAAATACATTCATAGGAAGCACCAACTTCCTTATTTTCCAACTACAATTGGAAGGAGGCTCCAACCCCCTAGTTTTTTCATGCTCCAACATGAAGGAAGCTACAAATCCCTTAGTTTTCCGGAACCATCCGAAAGGAGGCTACAACCCCCTTTCCTTTGCCCATCTCGTCGCCCTGGAATATAAGTGCCACAATCATTGATACTGCCACTTTCTCTCTATCACTGTCAATTTGTCCCTATGAAACCTATCACTGTAAAACCTATCACATCAACCTCATCAACCAACAAAATTTGATCATATAGCTTTCATACCCATAATCACAAGAGTATATCTCAAACCAACATTACCAATACATCTCTCAAACATGTAACAAGAGTACCATCATCCATAAACCAAATATCATGAAGTATCACATCAACCATGTGTCAAGCCCTAACTGTTATGCAACCTCAACCTACACCAATATATTCAACAATGCATCTCAACCCAAAACCCTCATACATGTACCAAATGAATCATAATCTACCTCAACAAAATACTCAAGAGGATGTGCCAAATACAACCAACAAATGCACCAACTGTGTGCCTCAACAGATCTTCCTTATACAACATGTACCATACAACCAAAAATATCTCAAGGGCTATGTTCTAGCTCACAATATCAAACCTCAAGAAATTCCCCAGATCCAACTTCAAAACAAACACACAAAACATACCTTTCACTTTTGTAGATGAATTTGTTGTACCTGAACATTGTCACACATGCATGTAGCCTCTTCTCAGCTTTTGTAATCTAGTACAAACTCCAATATTCAAATCTAGTTTTGCCTCACAGGATGAATCATTCTGTCTAGCGATGCCTCGTGTGATGAGCTCTAGATAATTCGTGGGGGTTCCTCACATGACACTAGTAGTCTAACCCGCAAGGGTCAACAAAATTGGGTTTTTTCACAAAACCATTACTCTCCTCTGTAGTCACGATATTTTGTCATCGTTATTCCTTTGCTTCCTCAGATTTGCGCTACCTCATATATTTCAATGATTACCTACCAATAACCTTTCACAAGATAGATATTCAATGTGATCAATAGATGCTAATGGGAGTCTCTTAATCTCTTATTTATACTTCCCAAGTGCCTTCCTTTAGGGGCTACCTTGTAACTCTTATTTATACTTCCCAAGTGCCTTCCTTTAGGGGCTACCTTGTAACTATTTTACCCCTTCTCCATATTCTAGGGATAACCTACTTTCTTATTGCAACTAACTTTTCTTTAATTATTCAAATCATAAATTCTTTGTTGCAACTACTTTCCTTGCTTAGCTTCTTGTTGCAACCACTTTACCCATAATTAGTTTCTTGTTGCAACCACTTTGACTAGACAAACTTCTTGTTGACCTTCTAGGGGATTCTAGAATAATTGACTTCTTTGTTGAATTTCTAGGAACTTCTAAATGATTCTTCGAGGGTCCTCCAACTTCACAAAGCCATATTTACTCAACTGTGAGGAACTATGTGGCATGCCATATATCACTGGAAATTACATGACATGTACTATCCATCTATGATAGTCTTTCTTACAAATATCTTGACCTACATGTATTTATTCCTCGATCAACTGTGGGTTCCATGACCATACCTTCGGGGCTACTAGAAATTTCTACTGGACTTGCTTCAATGGTTGACATCAATGACAACCAACCTAATCTTTCAACAATATCCCTCTTTGGAATTGACGACATCACTCTGATGAAACGTTGATGGCATGGCAACACTTATGATCATGCTTCCCCTGTGACCATTGCTCCCCCTGTAATTATGCCTTTGTTTGTCTCTCCATTTCCATGCCTTTGAATACTCTCTCTCTCCCCCTTTGAAATCAACGACGAAGAGTAACTTCCCTTTGGGGTTTCTCCCCTTGTCTAAAGTAGCCTTTGGGATACTCCCCCTATTTGTACTGTCCTTTCGGTTTCTCCCCCTGTCTGGAAGCTTCAAAAATTTTTGTTGTCCTTTTTCTCTTTATGGTGCTTCCTCGTGTAAATACATGAAATATATGAAAATCATTCAAAAATTAACTATGGTATAGAACCTACTCCAAGTTTTTGTTGAAGATACTCAAAGGTCTCCCCCGAAAGAGGTTTGGTGAAAATATCTGGAATTTTCTCTTTTGTCCCAACATACTCGACCCTGATGTTCTTCTCTACAACCTATTCTCGTAGAAAGTGAAACTTGATCAGAATATGTTTCGTCTTGGAGTGCATCACTTGATTCTTTGAGATACTGATGGCGTTGGTGTTATCACAAAATATCAAAATGGGATCATCATATTCAACTTGTATATCCTTCAAAGTTTGTTTCATCCATAGAACCTGAATACAGCATGATGTTTCTACAATATACTATGCTTTTGTTGTAGAAAAATATATTGATGATTTTTTCTTGCTCAACCATGATATCGGGCACTCACCCAAGTAGAAAGATACTCCACTTGTACTTCTTCTATCATCAATGCAACCTTCCCAATCTGCATCTATGTAGGAAACAACAGATAGATTATTTCCTTTTGGATACCATAATCCAAATTCTTATGTACCTTTCTATATCTAAATATCCTCTTCACTACCATAACATGTGATTCCTTTGGTGTTGCTTGAAACCTTGCAACTTCACTACCATAACATGTGATTCCTTTGGTGTTGCTTGAAACCTTGCAACCTGTCCAACTGCTTGCATCACATCCAGTCTAGAAGCAGTGACATAGAGTAAGATGCCAATCATTGATTTGTATTGTCTCAGGTCTGCATCCTGTGAATCATCATCCTTACTTAACTTGCAACTGGTTTGCATAGGAGTACTAACCAGTTTGCAATCTTCCATTCCAAACCTTTTTATCATTTCTATGATATACTTGGTCTGATAGATGAAGATACCTTTGTTGCTCTGAAAAATATAGAGATTGTTGTCTACATTTCCTTTATTGAACCCTTGTTGTTGTAAGTATTTGTCCAGTCTTGAATATCATGCTCTAGGGGATTCTTTGAGACCATATAGTTCCTTCTTCAACGTCAAAACATAATTTTCCTTTTCTAACAACTGAAATCCTTCTGGTTGCTCGATGTATACTTATTCTTCTAACTCTCCATTCAGAAAGGTTGAATTTACATCCATCCGATACACCTTGATATTTTTGGAACACACATAATCTAGAATCAACCTAATTGCTTCCATTCTGGAAATTGGGGAAAATGTCTCTTCAAAGTCTATAACTTCAACATGAGTGTATCCTTTACATACCAATCTTGATTTGTTCTTGGTAACATGTCCATCCTCATTCAATTTGTTTTTTAAGACCCACTTTATGTCAATCACATTCTTATTCTCCAGTCTTGGAACAAGTTCCCAAGTGTCATTCTTTTCTATCTGGTCCAATTCTTCATTCATAGCTTTGATCCAGTAGTTATCCTTCATGGCTTCTTCAAAATTGCTTGGCTCAATTTTGGATAGTAGTGTTAGGTGTTGTTGTTCTGGTAAACATATTCTTCTTTGGGTTTCAAATCCTATATCTTTATTCCCAACAATCTATTATGGTGGATGATTTTTTTGTACTCGTCTGTTAGGTGTATTTGGAGGTGCTTGAATATCATGTTTCTCTTTCTCTGCCTCTAACTACTCTTCTTCTTCATCAGATTCTTCATCTACTTATTCTTCTTTCAAATATTATTTGTGATCCTGTTCCACTAAATATTTGCTTCCTTCTTTTTTCTTCCGCCCATCTGTTTCATCAATCATCACATTGATTCTTTCCACTATTCTGTTGAGTCTTAGATTGAAGCATTTGTATGCTTTTATTTTTCTTGAGTACCCAACTAGTATGTCATTATCAACTCGAGAGTCATATTTTCCAATCCTACCATCTTCTCTTTTGATATAACATTTGCTTCTGAACACTTTGAAATGCTTCACATTTGTTAGTCTTCCTTTCCATAACCTGTAGGGAGTTTTATCATTGTTATTTCTGATCATTTCTCTGCTCTGAATATGAACTATTGTATGGATTTCCTATACCCAAAAGATGTCTTTCATCTTGGAATCATTTAACATGGTTTTGGCCATTTCCTGCACTATTATGTTCTTTCTTTCGACAACTCCATTTTGTTAAGGTTTCCTAGCAATTGAGAACTATATTTTTATCCCATGTTCACTACAGAATTCCATGAATTCCTTTGATGTAAATTCTCCTTCATTGTCTGATCTTAAATAATTGATTTTCATCTATTTTTTAGTTTCAACCATTTCCTTGTATATATTGAAGTGTTCAAAAGCCTCTGACTTCTTCCCGAGAAAGAAAACTGCAGTCATCCTTGTGTATTCATTAACTAGTAACATAAAGTATCATTCTCCATTCAATCCCTTTATTCTTGTCGGTCCACATAGATCTATATGAAAAATATTTAGTGGTTTTTTTGTGGAGTGCTCCTTTGATTTGAACTTGGTCCTGGTTTGTTTTCCCTGTAGGAAATGCTTGCATAGAGTATTTGTTGGCTTCAAGATCTCATGAATTTCTCTTATTGCTTCCTTTCTGCTGATTTTTTATGAGATTATCAAAGTTTATGTGACCCATTTTTTTGTGCCAGAGCCAACTTTCATCGTCCTTTCCTAGGCAATATATTTCCTTTCCAATTTCATTTAGTACATATATGTTGCTTGGAGTTCTTACAATTGTAGCTACCAACTTTCTCGATCCTTCTTTTCTTATCTCACATTTATCCGAGTCAAACATAAGTTTGTGTCTTTGATAACACATTTGAATTACACTTAGAATATTGTGCTTCATGTCTTCGACTAGTAGAACATTTTCTTCCCTGGCATCCTTGCTTCCAAGCTTAATTGTGCCTCTTCTTATAATTATGGCTTAGTCTTCATTCCTAAATGAAACTAATCCATCTCTTTCTTTGTTCAATGTTAGAAACTTGTCCTTATCACATGCCATATTCTTTGAGCAGCCACTGTCAACATATCATCCATGATTCTTGTGTTGAGCTTGTAAAGCAAGCGTGCGTTCTTCAATGTTGAATTGATCATTCTTCCTTATCCATATCCTTTTTGTTTCATGTCTGTGAATGTTGATATTATGTTGTGATTCTTTAGGAGGAACAATCAATCTACAATCTTTTGACTTGTGTCCAAAGTTGTTGCACTTGTATCATTCTACTTCAACGCTCAAGGATTCAAATATGTTGCAGCTTCTGCTCTGTGCTTCATGAGACCTTCTAGGATAACCATTTCTTGTGTAGCCTTCATAGTTGTTTTTGTTCTTGGTATTGGCTATACAATTGGTTTATGAATAACATAAACCAAGAAAAATAGTTTGATACCTAGGGGTGGAAGATCTTCTGAATGGTGTTGCTCTTATGAATCTGATCCAGGTGGATATTGGGGGCCACCCACCTTTTCCAAATGGCTCAAAACAGTTTTCTGTCCATTTTGGCAATTTATTCTTATGAGGACATTTAGAAGCAAAATGACCAATACCACCACAATTAACACATTTCAATGGAATCGTACCTTTGTATTTGTTGGTTCCTCTTTTCAATTTTCTGACGAAATTTTCCATTTCTTCATCTTCCTATGAATCATCACTGCAACTATAATCTGATTTTGGCTTTTTCTTGTTCTTATTCTTTGTCTTCTTGGATGCCTTAAATGTTTCTTCCTTCCTGACTAGGTTATCTTTCTCTATCCTCATCTCATAAGTTGCGAGTATCCCATGTAACTCGTCCATGGTCAATGTATCTAGGTCCACCCTTTCTTCTAGAGATGAAATCTTCAGATCAAATCTCATCATAAGAGACTATAGTACCTTTTGAACAACAACTTGTTCCTTCATTTCATCTCTGAAACCTTTAATAGAGTTCACTATTTCATCGAATCATAGAAAGTAAGCTGTAATTCTTTCATCATCCTTCATCTTCAATTGTTCGAACTTGGATATGAAGGTTTGAAGTTTGGCTCCCTTGACTTTAGCGTCTGCTTCATAGATATTCTTCAATTTTTCCTAGACCTCCTTTGCAGATTCACAATGAAAAACATTGGTATATATTGATTTAGTCAAACCATTCAGAATAACATTTCTAGCCATTGAATAATTTTCTTCAAGTTTATTTCCATCCTTGTCTATCAGGGGAGTGGTTGGTCCTTTGTATCCATCTACTATTTCTCTCCATACATCAAATCCATGTGCATGCACATAATTTTTCATCGTTCATCTCCAGAAGGCATAGTCCTAGCCATCAAATTGTGGTACCCCAATCTTAGAGTAATCCATGATCTCCTTCCAATGGTTAGAGTGCTTCTTGAAGGACCTTCTCTGATACCAATTGTTGGAATACTGAGAGGGGGGGTGAATCAATATTAGCACAATTATTACTTTTTAACCACAATATGTATTGTTTAAATTTATGAGCAGTTCATCAATAACATTCAAAACATCATAAGAATTATAAATGAAAAGTGAACAATAAGAAACCACACAAGTACACAATACACCAATATTTTACGTGGAAACCCAATGCGAGAGAAAACCACATAATTCTTTTCTTATATTTCAGAAGAAATAAATCCATATGAAACGCCAACTTCCTTTTTTTACAACTACAACTGGAAGGAGGCTCCAACCCCCTAGTTTTTCCAGGCTCCAACCTGAAGGAAGCTACAAATCCCCTAAAGCGGAAGGAGGCTACAACCCCCTTTCATTTCCCCGTCCTGTCGCCCCAGAACAAGACCCTCGCTCTCCTCTGTAGTAACGAGATTTTTTCGCCATTCTTCCTTCACTGCCTCATATTTGCACTACCTTAGATATGTCAATGAGTACATGCCAATAACCTTTCACAAGATAGATATTCAATGTGCTCAATAGATGCTAATGGGAGTCTCTTGATCTCTTATTTATACTTCCCAAGTGCCTTCCTTTAGGGGCTACCTTGTAACTATTTTATCCATTCTCCATATTCTAGGGATAACACTTTCTTGTTGCAACTTTTCTTTAATTAGTCAAATCATAAATTCTTTGTTGCAACTACTTTCCTTAATTAACTTCTTGTTTCAACCACTTTACTCATAACTAGTTTCTTTTTGCAACCAATTTGACTATACAAACTTCTTGTTGACCTTCTAGGGGCTTCTAGAATAATTGACTTCTTTGTTGACCTTCTAGGAACTTCTAGATGGATGATTCTTTGAGGGTCCTCCAACTTCACAAATCCATATCTCCTCAACCATGAGGAACTACGTAGCATACCATATATCATCAAAAATAACATCATGTGTACTATCCATCTATGATAGTATTTTTCTTGCAAATATACTGACATACATGTATTTATTCCTCGATCAACTATGGGTTCCAAGACCATACCTTTGGGGCTACCGGACTTGCTTCAAGGGTTGACATCAATGAAAACCAACCCAGTCTCTCAACACATACATGCCCTGGCTGACTTGTGAAGTGTGTACAACTCTGTACGATTGTTGTGGCTCTGATCTGCCAGATCCTCTTGCGACTTCCCCCATTCTTTCTTCTCTCTGACATGTACTGATCTTTATATGAAATTCCTTCTCCACCTATCTGATATCTCCTTGAATCATAGTCCTTCATGATTCAATCTTGAGAAAAAATCCTTCTTTTCTCTCCAAAAGTATCTTTTTCCTTCACCCTAGACTTGCTTTATAATATTGAGTTATGACCTAACGTTGATCTCCAAAGTGATTAATGGTTGAAATTATATCTCATCTCACTTGAGATCCATGGCTAAGATCTAATTCACTAATGCTAATAACTTTATAATTTCATTAAATAAAACTAAACTAATTAATAAAAGCACTTTAATTTAATAATTCATTTAATTAAAATAAATTACTAAAGTAAAAGGCTTTGGATGAATTCCACATGTCTAGACACTTAGAACTGTGTGGAAGTACCTATCCAATGCTACAAACATCAACACTCCATCTTAGTGAGGAAGTTACTTCTCGAAGAGCCACCTGGAACTGGTTTTCCCTCCGATACTAGCACAATATCCTGCACATCATCCGTCCCCATGGCATCCCTCCAAACATGTTGGTCTACTGCTTCATGAAGACTAAACGAATCATAATCAATGATGTTACTCATTAGCGCCACGAAGTTTGGAAACTTCTTTGGAGTTCTTCTCTCCCTGAATGTTCTCCTAGGAGCCTCAACTTGCTCATGAGCATCCCTCAATGTCAGCTCAAACCAACTAGGTCTTCCGACAGAACTAGAAGGGGATAACTCATCCTATCCACCTGAAGGTTGACTCCCTGAACTAGAAGTATTTGAACTCTATTCTCCCTTCAAAACCTTCTACTCCTCGTCCCCTGCCACTGGCATCGATCCATCCAAGATTCCCTTAGACCTATGAATAGACTTTCCCTACAACTTGTATAACTTTCCCTCTCTAACCCCAATGTTGATTGTTGTGTCAGGGATATCTCCCTCTAGATGTATGAGTAATTTCTCTTTCTTGAACATGATGAAAAAACCCATGTCCTCCAAAATTGAGACTAAGAGCAAATTCTTCTTCAATTTTGGTACATAAAGCACATCCTAGCCCTCCAACAAACCTTCTAACTAAAGTTGGAACAAGATTGTTCCCTCACCCTTCACTACATACTTGACATTGTCACCAAGCTTGACATGGGTCCCTGACTCCTTTTCTATTAGACTACTGAATAGCTCTCATGCTTATGTCATGATGAGATGCACCACTATCCAAGTACCAAGAACTACTTATGTTGATGTTGGTAGAAAGGAAGGAGAGTAGTGATAAATCTTTCTCAAACCTTGCTGCAAACTCATTTAGTTGTGTCTTTATTGATGCTATTATTTGTGTCTTCCCTTATCCCTTCTTCTCCAAAAACTGTGATGCATAATGCCCATTCTTGTAGCATGTGAAACACTTGATTTTACTCAAGTCTTTCCCCTGATCTCCTCATTATTATCCTTGGAACTTTTTCCTTTGCTCTTCTTAACCTCTTCTTAACCTGACCGACTAAAGCCACGTTCTCCTCTTTATTGTAACATAAATTAAAATTCAAAATATTTTAAAATAGACATTTTGAGCATGTTTCTTAGTTTTATTTGGTTGATTTAAGAGTTTGGTTGGATGGTTTCTTTTCCTTAATAATTAAAGCATTTGTTTTTATTTAAATTGATGCCTCAAACATTTTATTATTGATTAGTTTAAGAGTTCATGTACTCGAAAGTTTGTGCATTTATTAAGCGTTTGTTTCTATTTAAATTAATGCCTCAAACATTTTATTATTGATTAGTTTAAGAGTTCATTTAATGGAAAGTTTGTGTATTCTTACCATGCTGGGTGATATGCTCTCTTAATTAATTATGGTCATGCATGACAAAAGGGGTAAATTAGAGTTAAAAATGATGGCTAGTACTTATATATTCTATTAAAAAAAAAACAACATCTAGGATTAGCTAAAGTTATTTTTGAAAAGTGTGTATAATAAATTTATTATAATATAAAAACTATAATAATAAAAAAATAATATGGAAAAGTTTTATTTTTTTTAAATATAAACATAACAATAATGGTGAATTAGTTATGTATTATATTTTTTTTCCAATAAAAAATTAACTCAATTATATTCATAATAATTTGTTTACGTATTTAATGATGAATATTTTTATAGTTTTATTATATTTGACTTCTTGCTGTTTCTTATGTGCATGTGTGAGTTGTTGTTTCTTATGTGCATGTGTGAGGTAAAGTGAAAAAGTAAGTTGAATTTTGAAGAAAGGCAATAGATATGCGGTGCAGTAAAACTATATGGAGATTTGGTTCTAACGCAAGGCTCAGCATATTAAGAAATTCAATGCATTACTTTGGAGAGTAGTTTAAACATTTTATCTTTTGGCAGTTTTTTGGTGACTTTTTTCGTTTGGTTTTGTCCGAAATCAGTTGAGAAATGGTTGGATTTGTAGATTTGAGTGGCTAAATTTGTATAATCCAAGTGTTTCAGAGTTTTTCAGCATGCTAAATCCATTTATACATTTAGAAATACAATTTAAACAACAGTAAATAACGATTTTATCCAAATTTACATCACCAAATTCACACAAAAAAAACCCAAAATAAAACGTTTATCCAACTCATCAATATGATGATTCACTCCCCACATCTTTTCTCAAGTCCAATTGAATACTGTAATAAAAATATGGGTAATCATCCAAAAATAAAGATATATTTTTTTTCTGAGAATCGACTAATACAAAGTACACGGAAGATAAGGGTAAATGGTGATAATGTAATGGCACAGAGATTCGGATCAATGGAAAAGCCAGCAATCAAATTGCCATGATATCGACTCGGTTACTGTGATAGGGCAACCATTTTCTATTCATTATAATGCAGCAAATTGGCACGGAATTCCCAATATCTTGTCATATGGTCGTGGGAATAGTTTAAGGATTTTAGTTGATTAATTTTACTTTAGCTTGATTTTTAGTTTTTGTTTTATTTATATTTAATTATACTTTTACTTTATCATTTTTATTTTTATTTTTTTATGTTTCATTACTTTTGTTTTTATTTTAATTTAATTAGTTTAGTTTTCAGTATCGTATTAGTTTAGTTTACTTCCATATTAATTCATTTAGTTTTTAGTTTAGTTTTATATTTTTATTATTTAGATTTAATTTTTAGATTTGGATTTTGCTTATTTTATAAAATCATGTATTTGTTTTAAAAGATTATATGGTGATCATGACGAAAGCTTCAAGGACAGGATTTTGGCAAAAGTCTTGGGTTTTTTTTTTTTAAGCTTCTTTTAATTACCATGTAATCTTAGTTGATAATTTCACAATTTGGTATTACCTCGACTCTGTAATTAATATTTTCAAGTCTTCTTTATGTATAAAGTATTTATACATAATTAAGATTAAAATATTGAATGGATTTCAGTCATGACTTTTTATTGGGATTAATAGAGAAAATGTATTATAATAATACATTTTTTCTATTAATCTATGAAGGTGGGAGGACAGAAAGATTAATAGAGAAAATGTATTATAATAATACATTTTCTCCATTAATCCCATCTCCTGTACTTATATATATATATATATATATATATATATATAGAAAATGTATTATTAGGGGATTTATAGAGAAAATGTATTATAATAATACATTTTCTCTATTAATATGCCCCCTCCCACCCTCATTCGGGGGGGGGGTTTAATAGAGAAAATGTATTATTAGGGGATTAATAGAGAAAATGTGAAAATGTATTATTAGGGGATTAATAGAGAAAATGTGAAAATGTATTATTAGGGGTTTAATAGAGAAAAAGTATTATAATAATACATTTTCTCTATTAATCATCTCTCCCTCCCACCCTCATATATAATATATGAGAGTGGGAGGAGGTAGGGACTAATAGAGAAAATGTATTATAATAATTAATTTTCTAATGTATTAATGGATTAAGTCTCTGATCTCTAAATTTTATAGCCTTTAATCCGAGTCCATTGTCATTTATTCATAATCTCGTTCATCATTAACTTTAATACCATCCTAAATCTAGCACCTGTACTTCATTTTGAAATTGTCGCTTGGTGAGGGTGTGCAACCAACAATTTTAATTTGATTCTTGAGGGAGGCCCCTCTGACTAGAAGGGCCAACTTGCAGTCAAAAGATTGGTTTAAAAATGGTCTTGGCATGTTCCTAACAGCCGAGAAAGTCATTCAATGCCACATTTACAAAGCTCTATGGCATCTACTTTCTCTCCAATAGCTGCAAGTTGATCGTGTACTTGAGTGATCCTCATGAAATATCTGGTAACATTTTCAGGTCTAGACATCTACAGAGATATGTTTTTATTTGTCAAGACTATCTTCGTATTCATGTTTTCTCTATGGAATAATTCTAGTAGGGCATCAAACATCTACTTGGTCGTCTTCTTCTTGGATAAGTGAGGAATCATATGATCCTTCAATGCATCCAAGATTACCTATTGGGATTTGATCTCCTTCTTCTGGTGAACTACCAAATCTAGTGGATATGTCGGTGGAGGAACTACTTTGTCCACAATCTCCCAAAAGTCATATTCCTTCAAAAGAAAAGTAACCCTTTCTTTCCAAGATTGGAAGTTGGATGCTCCATCCAATCTGTCTTCAACTCTCAAACTTGTCGTTTCCATCCCTTAGATCTGATAATCTTCCCTAGAAATAACATGTTGCTGAAAATTCCCCTATACTAACTTGTATGATCATGTACACACTTGGTACTACTGCAACCCGTTTATGTATGAACCTTATGCTACTAAAACCTGCGTATGTAGGCGTCATGTGCTACCGAAACCCATGTACAACTCCATATGACTGTAAAAACAAGTTCTACCTCAGTACAATTGTTTCCTTGAAATTTGTCCTTCAATTTCTGACTGTTGCTTTATAGATCTATTGATATCTCCTTGCAAATCTTAAAGATTTACTACTAATTGTTATGGATACGAAATTTGTCTTCCCTCTCAGAGTGAGAGTTCTAATACCATGTTAACTTTCTAATCCCAACACCTAGGTAAATTGCTTTCTAGTGATTTCCTTGTTGTAAATCAAATTAGCAATTCACAAAACAAAATACAGTGATTTCCTTGTTGTAAATCAAATTAGCAATTCACAAAACAAAATACAATGTTGGAATAATTAACTCAAATAAATAGAAAAAGAAATACTAGAAACCAAATCTCATACAAAATACACAAAGATATTCTACCCTTCAAAATAGCTTATCATTAGAATAATATAAAAGCTTACAAGGGCTCCCTTACTGGGAAAATGACCCACAGAGAAACACATAAAACTATAGACAACACTTGCAAACCCTAGAAACTCCTTTGTGGTTGTATGACCCCATACTTTCACTTCTCAGAACTTGTATTCTCTTGTCCTCACTGTCACCCATGTACATATGTGCTTTCCTACACTGTAGCCCACATACATACATGTCGTGACTGACCTATGAAGCGTGTACAACTTCATACAATTGTTGTGGCTTAGATTTGTTGGATCCTCTTGTGGCTGCCCTTGTTCTCTATTCTCCCTGACCTGTACTGATCTCTAGATCAAAGTTATTCTCCACCTATTCGAGCTCTCCTTGAATCACAGTCCTCTGTGAATCAATCTTGAGAAAAATTCCTTCTTTTCTCTCCAAAAGTGTCTTTGTCCTTCACCCTAGCCTTGCCTTAATAATATTGAGTTATGACATAACCTTAATATCCAAAGTGAGTAACGGTGAGATTAGATCTCACCTCACTTGAAATCAATGGGTAAGATTTAATTCACTAATGCTAATAACTTTAA